>VWYO01009933.1:9397-26387 GCA_013400275.1 Rhadina sibilatrix
GGAGAGGAGAGGAGAGGAGAGGAGAGCTACCTCTCTCTGGTTGTTACCACGAGGCTCTGGGCAACCCTTCAAGGTGACAGAGCTGGCCTTGGGCAGTGCCAAGTGCTCTGTCAGGGGCTCCAATGCTGCAACCCCAGCTCCCCCAATGCCTTTTCCAGCCAGCCTCAAAATGGGGCACTCTGAAGAGAGCATCATTAAATTATCAATATTTAAGCTCCTTTCTGGGCAAACCAGGCACCAGAGCCCTTGCGCTTTCAGAACATAGATTGAGTTTTCACAGGCACAGTATTTCTGTGTGTGTTTAGGGGGGAAACAAAGGAAGCATGGCTCATGCCTTGCTGATCTGAGTGGCTGAGCAGCTGTACACCAAAGCAGGCTGCTGAGCTGTGCTCCCCACCGTGCAAAGGACAAGGCAGGGTCACGAGTGGACTCTCCTGTTTCCATGTGTTGTGGAGCTCATGGGCAGCGTTTCTGTGTAAGGTGCAGGACACAGCATCCCTGGCTCCTGGGGTGAGACCAGGGCCAGAGGGGTGATGCTGTTAAAGACCACAACGACACAGACTCTGACTCAGCAGGTTGGCAATGACTCCAGAAATTTCTTCCCTTTATCCCGTTCTACAGAGAACAACCCAATGGGTGACACACAGACAAACCCCTTCAGTCACATTGGTCAGAGCAGAGGGACAGCTAGGAGAAGTCCCTCCCAGGGAAAGGAATGTGAACAAAGTTACAGCTACAAAAACGTGTCTCTGGTTTACAGAAAATTCCCTGGGAAAAGAATTCCAGGAAACCAAAACATCTCAGGCACCAGCCAGTGCTGCAGACGGGGTCTGGGCGTTGTGCAGGAACGTGCTGGGCACGGACTCTGCTTTCCAGCCCATCAACCGATCAACCAATCAATCAATCAGTGAGCCAATCAATAAAGCAGAGTCGCTGTTTGCCCTGGGGAAGGTGGGCACTGGCCGTGCTGTGCATCAGACGCAGGCTGACACCATCCCTGCTGCTCTTTGCTGGCCTCTCCCCGCAGGGCAATCCCAGCCATCCAAAGGCGATGCTCTCCCTGCACCCCTGGGCTGGGGGAGGCTGGCAGGCAGTGTCACCCCAGGGCCTGCTGATCCCTCCCCGGAGCAGAGGCTCTGCTAAATGCTCGCTGCTAATGGCATTGTGCTGAGCTGCAGGCGCTGGGATGTGAAAAAGGAGAGGGGAAAAAAGAGGAGTGTGGAATACCGGTGCTGTACTTCACAATCCTAGCTGGGTTACATGCCATAAATCTCTTCATGCCTGTATGCTTAACGAAAAAAATAAATTAAAAAAAAAGTCTCTTTCAAGCAATAATTCAGCCTTGTTAGCCTTAAGTTTTATAAAGTTTCCAGTAATGAGCTTTCCAAATGTTAAACCTGTTATTTTATTCATTGTGACTGAGACTAAAATTGCTTTTCAGACACAGAGCTGTCAGCCTAAGATCACAGCTGACAAAGTGACTGCAGCTAACAAATGCTCCTGTCTCTGTGTCCCAAGGGGCGTCCCTGGAGCAGGAGAGGGCAGGTGGATGGAGGCTGATGGAAGCTGAAGGCTGCAGGAGTCCCTCACGTGAGGAGGAGCTCCTGTCCCAGCCTGTGGGCAGCTGGCTCAGCTCCTGGTGAGACCATGGACAGCCTGGTGAGGCTGTGGGGAGCCTGGTGAGGCTGTGGGCAGCCTGGTGAGGTCATGGGCAGCCTGGTGAGGCTGTGGGGAGCCTGGTGAGGTCATGGGCAGCCTGGTGAGGCCATGGGCAGCCTGGTGAGGCCATGGACAGCCTGGTGAGGTGACAGACAGCCTGGTGAGGCCATGGACAGCCTGGTGAGGTGACAGACAGCCTGGTGAGGCCATGGACAAACTGGTGAGGTGACAGACAGCCTGGTGAGGCCATGGACAAACTGGTGAGGTGACAGACAGCCTGGTGAGGCCATGGACAAACTGGTGAGGTGACAGACAGCCTGGTGAGGCCATGGACAAACTGGTGATGCCATGGACAGCCTGGTGGGGCCATGGACAGCCTGGTGAGGCCATGGAGAGCCTGGTGAGGCCATGGACAGCCTGGTGAGGCCATGGGCAGCCTGGTGAGGCCATGGACAGCCTGGTGAGGCCATGGACAGCCTGGTGAGGCCGTGGGCTGCTGTAGGGATGCTGTGGCAGCACAGCCCTGCTGAAGAACAGTGAGCATGGGGTCACAGATTGAGTGGGGTTGGAAGAGACCTCAAATCCCACCCAGTGCCACCCCTGCCATGGCAGGGACAGCTCCCACTGTCCCAGGCTGCTCCAGCCCCAATGTCCAGCCTGGCCTTGGGCACTGCCAGGACCTGCACAGGCTCCCCGGGCTCAGCTCAGTGCTCTGGCACTGCCAGGCTCCCGCAGCACACAGATTAAAGGCAAGCTCAGAGCCCCCCAGAATCATGGGGCAGAGGCAGAATGTGTAAAGCTGTCAGAAGGATGAGAAAGAAAGGAGAAACTGAGGTGGGGCTGTGGAAGGAATGGGTGTGCAGTTGTCTGCACTAATAGCTGAAGAAATCATCAAACAAGCCGAGCAGGGAAAGAACTGGAGGCGAAATGTTGAAGTTTAGCAAAGCTCAGTGAACATTGCAGAGGCTGCAGGCTTTGCAGGAGTGTTCTTGGCACCCTTGGTGATGGGGAACTGCAGCAAGGAGCCATCTGATGGCCAGCCACGGGTGCCAGGGCAGGGCAGAGCGGGGGAGCCCAGGTGGCTCCCCAGGAGACGCAATTCCTTGTGCAGGGGATGCCCAGGAGACCGTGCTGTGCCCTCCCACACTGCAGCTGCCCCAGGAGCTTTGCTGCCCCTGGCAGGGGCTGGTGCTGGGGGCAGCCCCCAGAGGGGAGTGCTGGGCTGTGGGCATCTCTCCTGTCTCCAGTGCTGCTGGAATGGCTCCTTCCACCAGCAGAGCCAGGTTCTCCTGGGTGGGAGGAGGTTTGTGCTGACCCACCTGGCCCTGGCCCTGGCCCAGCCCTGCCTCAGCGCTGGCACAAGCTCTCTGCTCGGGGCTGACAGGTCAGATGTTTCTCGTGCCTTCTCAGGACTCTCCAAATGTCAGGTCGTTCAAGCCAACAGCAGGTCAGGGAACATTTGGAGCAGTTCTAGGGCTAACATACAAACTTCTTACATCATTGCTGCTGTGAGGCTGCCTCTGCTGTGATTGAAATTGCAGCAAACACATCCTGGTGTGAGTGCCCAAGCCGCTGATGCAGAAGGAAGGTTGTTTTCTCACACTCCTGATTGCAGCTGCTCTGCACAGCCCTGACAACAGCAGAGCTGAGGAGAGCACTGCTGCTGTCCCCACACTGGTGTGTAGAACCCTTGGTTCTGTTTGTTGTGGTAGATCTGCCTGGCTGTTGCAGTACCATGCTCTTGTGGAATGCTGAAAATTTGCTTTTTATGCTCACAAACCTCTTCTGGACATAGATGTTTTTCAGTAACATCTGTTGGTTGCTGTGGTTCCCCAAAGCAGCCAGGGGTCCTGTTTTGCCACCTGTCCCTTTTCCTCCCTTCTGCTGTGTCACCAGACCTGGGCCTCCTCACCTGCTCAGCCCAGCTCCCCCTGGGAGGCCTCGTGCACTTCAGGCTGTTCTAGGCACCGTGGAGCTGTGCAGATTTTAACTGCAGGTGTGCAGTGTTGTGCTGAGGGTAGAACAACTGACTGGAACTGCCCAGTCCTGGGGGAAGCCTTACCAGGCAAAGCAAAATGCAGAGGTTATCAAGACAACCAGATCTTGACTCCTTTTTTTCTAGGTTTACTTAACAAGGGCTCTGCAGGAAGGCAGAGTCATGGTTTGATGGGGGTGAAGGCCAGCATCAGCATCAGCATCAGCATCAGCATCAGCATCAGTATCAGCATCAGCACATAAAGGTCCTTGGGTTCCCTCAGAGCCCCTGAAACAAATCAAAAACGTTGTTTTCAGATTTCCCTCCCCTGGCAGAGTTGCTCCTGTGCTATTACCTTCCAGGCATTTTTTTCTTGTGACCAAATTTCAGCCTTTACTGGGGCCAGGACCAATCCCTGTGGATGGAAAACCACAGGAGAACATCCAAAGGGCCATGGTAGAGGCTGTGATGGGTGTCACTCTGAGCAGGCCCCTTAACTCCCCAGGTGTGTTCATTATAACTGGAAATTGAGGCTGACACCTTTTGGGATGTCCTGAGTACAACCTCAGTACTTCCTAGCAGCCGTGTAAGAAGCTGGAACATTTAATGCCCATTTAATGTGAGCTGTGTGACTCTGCCACAGACCCCCCTGCCCTGGTGTTGCTGTAGCCTTGGCTTTTTCTGCACAGCCAGAGGGGGTGCATCGAGCTGCAGAGTAAATTATTGCAGCAGAAAGAGTGAACCCCACCTGCTTGCGTGATTCACAAGCCCTGGTATTGATCAGTGGGTGCTTTTGGCAGCTGGAGTGATGGTGGGGTCAGGAATGCTCAGAGCTCTTGGCTGCTCCAGCACAGCGCCGGCTCCCACCGATGTTTGATTCCTCTGAGGAGGTGTCAGAGGTGTGTAATTCATAAAAGCTCTAATTTATTGCTGAACTCCAGGGAAATTTTGCCAGGGACTTAAGAGAACATGGAAAGGAGCTCAAAACCTGTGAAAAAACTAGGATGAGAAACAAATTGCTGCAAACGAGTGGCTTTGGGGGCTGTGTGCGTGCTTGTGCCACTAATGTCAGAAAAGATAAAACAAACGTTTTCCCCTAATTCTCCAGGATGTATCCACTCCATTGCACTCCTGAAACATCCACCCTTGTTTTCCTCATGTGCTGCCTCAGATTGCTGATCCCCTTGGTTACCAGGTCGTGCTGGCATCCCCGAGCCACCACTGCCAGGAACATTTCTGTGTCCTGGTGGGTAAGCAGGGCCCTGGCCCTCAGCACAACCTGCCCAGTGCCCCTCTGTGCTTCGCACCCTGCAGGCTGCAGTGCCCCTGAAATTCCTGTAAATATGCCAGCCTGAAACTGCACAAGGCAGCAGAAGTCCTGCTGTGTTTCTCCAGGATCCTGGAAGCCTCTCCTGGAGCTGCAGGAAACACCCTCCTCAGCAGATGGACCCAAGGGTGGGCTGTGGGACAAGGCTTTCCTCAAGGACAGCACAGGGAGTTTCTGCTGCAGCACTGGGGAAGGTTCAAAGCTCTCCCTGAGCTGTGGAGGATCATCATCTCCGACAGCTGCAGCAGCATCCAAGGACTTGTGCTGCTCTGGTCCAGGAAAGGGTGTGCTGCTGAGAAAGGTGCTTGCCAGACATGCCCTGTATCACTCCTTGGGAGGCTCCTTATCAGAGTGTCACTGGGGGTGTTCAGGGAGCCCAGCCCTGGCCCTTTTCTGCACTGGGGCAGAATCAGCTTAAGTGCAACCAACCCAGGAAGCAGCCAAGCCCGACCTTGGGCAGAGCAGAGTGTTTCTCCTGCTGCTGTGGGCTTGCAAAGGTTACACCTCCCTGAGCTAAACTGTACTTCCAGACCAGCCCTCAGAGGAAAGCTGCTGGCTCTGGAGGTGTCAGGTTCCAGCAGCTCGTGATGGATGTACTGCACACATAAAGGCATCTCTGGGACCACTCTCCTCTCATCTGCTCTCTGCGTTGGGCTTTTTACCCCCTGGCAAAAAGCTCCCTGCTTTGGCTCTAGGCCAGTAAATGAGCTGATTCCCAGGTGGATCCACCGTGTTTCAGGACAGGCAGGTGGGTTTGTTCCCAGCTGCTTTGGAAGGAGCCTCAGCCCCCAGCACTCAGCAGCAAAACCTTGCAACTCTCTTTTCTCCTCCAGGGCATTCTCTGGGTGCTGTGGGTACTCAGGGCCTGTCTTGCAGCTGAATTATTAAAAAAGTCTGAGTCAATCATCAATTCTCAGGTGTACTGAAGCAACCCCTTCTTCTTATTAAATAGTGCACTGCCTTCCCCAAAGAACAGAAAACAATATTGGAGAAGAGAGTTGATGAAAGGAAGGGACCGCAGCGAATCCTGGCTGAGGTTTAATAACCCGTGCTCCCTGCCAGGGAAAGCCTCTGGCTGCTGGTGAGCCCCATCCACATCTCCACACGGTGGGGTCCTTTGGCCAGACTGCCACATCCTGCCTGCTCTGGGGCAGGGAGCCCAGGACTGCAGGGAGCAGGGGTCCCCCCAGCTCTGCAATCCCCTTGGCAAGCACCTTCCTGCAGTGAACGCTCCCGTGCCTGCTGCAGCTCCTGCCCCTCTTCCTGGGGTCCAGGGGAGGAATCCCAGCCCTCCCCTCTTCCCAAAACCACAGCATCCTGGCTTTGAACACTTGCAGGCAGGGAGGTGAATCCTGCAGGGTGAGACAAAGGGTGGGTCCCCAGGTTTGCTTTCTGCAGCTCCTGCACCTCTTCCCCACACAGCCCCTTGTGCTCTGGTTTCATTAGGTGCTGAGAGGAACCAGCAGTAGCTGATCACCCTGAGAGAGGGGTAACAGGCTCACACATTTCTCCTCCCATCCATTGCCTGGGACATCCTGACTCTGCCAGGCTCACCAGGAGGCACCAGGCAGTGGCTGCATTCCCAGGCAAAGTTCAAGCTCAGTTCCAGAAATACCAATGCCTGGCCCCATGGACAGGGCAAGGATCCCTTCCTGAAAGGGATCAAAAAGGGGAAACAGCAGAGAGAAGGTAACAGCAGATGTGTCACCAGCTCAGGGGTCCATAAACTCCTCCTGCTCCTCACCCAGCCTTCAGGGAGCACAGCCCATCTTCAGCCATGGATCCCATTGGCATCCTGCAGCCCAGGGAAAACCCAGCAAAGCTGTCTGGGAAGGAAGGGGAGGGAAAGGGGCTCTGTGGCCAGGGCCAAGGCACTGAGCACTGCTGCAGCCTCCTCTCAGCAGCTCCTTGCCCCATCTGCTCTCTGGACACAGGGCTGGGGGCAGGGGGATGTCTGGGAGCACCCCCAGGCATCCTGCCTGTCCCAAACGGGCTCACACAGGCACGAGGCAGCTGGCACTGCCCGGCAGGGGAAGGCAAGGAAAGGCTCTGAGCACCAGCACTGGGGTATCCTGTCCTGGAAAAGAGGAGCTGCCAAACCAGAGTGGCAGGTGTGTGCCTTTGGACACGTGTGTGCCTTTGGACACGTGTGTGGATAACCATGCACGTGTCCTCACCGGGAGATCAAGTGGGTTCTTAAAGGTGTTTTCCTGTGGTGCTGCTGGTGCTGCCTTTCATTCTTTCCACAGTATTTTCGTGGGCAGGGGTACAGAAATTTCATTTAAGCCCGGGGATCATGCCAAGCCCAAACCCTGCCTGCATCCCACGGAGCAGGACCCACTTTTCAGTAGGTGCAGAGCTGTAGAATGGTCCAGGGAGATTCAGGGCCTCTGAGCCCAGCAGCAGCTCAGATGGCAGGTGTGACTGGGACAGCAGGTTTGGGAGCTGTAGGGAAGTGATGCTTCCAGGATTTCTGGAGGATGACACAGCACCACATCCGTGAGGATATGCAGAGACACTAAATCGTCTAGACACAGCCTCTGGAGATGTGTCAGCACTAAAGGAACAAAAAAGCAGTTTTAAAAATGCCTGGAAAAGACTTTCCACCAGATTGTTTAGCTTTCTAAAAGCACTCCGGAGTACTCCACGCTGAAGGAAGTGGGGTTTGCTAAAAGCTGCAGCATCGAGCCTGCCCCAAGAGCTCAGGAATGGAGTCCAGGGCTCCCAGGGCACTGATGGCTCGGGATAGCTGATCCTTCTGGGGAAGGGGAGACATGAGAGGGAGGGAATTTTCATAGCTTTTACCTGAAAGAGGGTAGATTGAAACTGGCTGCTGGGCAGGAATTGTTCCCAGGAAAGGTGGGCAGTGTGGCACAGGGTGCCCAGAGCAGCTGTGGCTGCCCCTGGATCCCTGCAGTGCTCAAGGCCAGGCTGGACATTAGAGCTGGAACGGCCTGGGGCAGTGGGAGGTGCAGCAAAGGGGTTGAGGGGCATGGCTGGAGCACAGTGCAGAGGAGAGGGGAAGAGCTCTGACCCCCGAGAGAGGCCCTGGCCAACTGCCCTCCCAGCAGTGGAGTTTGGAAGGGCAAGAAGCCCCAGGTTTGTTAAAGCTGCTTTCCCAGGGATTTGGCCAGGACACCCTTCCCCTCAGAGCTGAAGCTGCCCAGGCCCTGCTCAGGGCCTCCTCACCCCTGTCCCTGGGCTGCAGGGCGTGGAGGTGGCTGAAGGGTTTCACAGTGCCACTTCTGCCAGCACGAGAAGCTCAGAGGCATTTCTGCAGGAGTGCCACCCAGCCAGCCAGGACTGCTGCCCCTCACAGCCTGCCTCTGGCTGGGAGGGCTCCATCCTCCTGCTCTGGGCTCTGCCCACAGCCCCCCAGCAAACCTCGGGCAGCCTCCCCATCACCCCAGCTCAGCACAGGCTGGCCCTCCCCATGCTGCCCAAAACGCCAAGTCACAAAACCAAAACAGGCTGAAAATAAAGGCTTCCCTCATCCACAAGTCCTGGAGGAATACAGGAGCACAGCAATACTTTGGTTCTGACCTGGCACAGGGTAAAACACGTTCTCTTTTCTCTCAGGGGCAATAAATTTAATTTCAGAGACACCTAAGCGAGTCCACATCGGAGCTGCCCTGCCTGTCTGGCAGCAGACGGGCAGCGTCCTACGGCTGCAGAGCCACAGAGCTGCAGGGCTGGAGTGTGCCACAAGGGTAATGTTCTTTCATATCCACAACAGAAGCTGTTAGCTTGATTGTTAATCTGTAAAGTGGTTTTTTTTTCCCTAGGAGAAAACAGGCAAATTACAGAGTCAGTCATCAGGAGATGTTCCCATGGATCTGATCCTACATATGTGAGAAAATGCACGGCAGAAGCTGAGAGCAGCAGGAGCTGGCTGCCCAGGAAAATCAAACCTGTGAACACTGGCCTGAGCTGGAAAGGTCAGATGAGGCCCAGAGAGATGCTGGTTCATGGGAGGTCAGCGAGGAGCAGGTCCCTTCCACAACCCCTGCTGCTGCTCCCTCTCCTTCCCCGAGCCCACGTGCAGAGGGGGAAGCTGGGGAGTGAGAGGGGTGTGAGCTCACCCTGCCTTTGCTTGGCTGGCAGCCACAAACCCAAAGGGAGACTTTCCCCACTGCTGACAGAGCTGAGCTGAGCTGAGCACACTGCCCAGCTCCTCTGCTGCCTGCTCTGGGGGCTGCTCACCCTGCTGGGTCACCAGCACACCCCGGCACGCCCAGGGGAAGCACAGCAGATGGATCTGGGGCTGGGAGTGGATCGTGGATGCAAGATACCTGCTGTAGGTCCCAGCAAGGAAAGTGCTCAGCCCTGAAGGGGTTTGATTCAAATGTCTGATTGCAGGGGACAACAGGAGAAGGGAAAGGGGGATCACAGATGATCTTCCATCCCAGCAGGTGCAGAAGGTGCCAGGCCGTGTCACGCTGGCCAGAGCTCTTGCCTGGGCACGGCAGGAGGCACAGGCTGTCCTTGGCACTGTGTGTGCTTGCTGAGCTGCTCCAGGATGTGCCTGGAGTGCCTGAGGTGCTGGGGCAGCACCGCTGGGCTGTGCCTGCCCCAGCTGCAGGAAACAAACTCCTTTTTATTCACTCACACTTCCCTGTCCTCCCGAGCACAGCCCCTGTCCCTCTTTTCCACATTTCTCTGGCAGCAATGAGGTCAGCTCCCAAGGCACAGCCTGAGTGAGGCTCAGTGACAAAGAGCCAGGTGCTGAAAAACCAGAAACACCCTTTGCTCCTTCCTTGTCGGGTCCCTCAGCCACAGGACTGACTCTGTAACTCTGTTCATTCCTTCATGGCCGATGAGTTCTCTGGGTGCTGTCCCCAGGGAAAAGGAAGATCTAAAGCTGTGGGAAATAGTCCAAAGGATGGACACAAAGGTGGTGAGGGGTCTAAAGGACCACAGGAGGAGCAGCTGAGGACACTTGGTTTGTTCAGCAGGAGACTGAGGTCAGACCTGACCTGACCTGAGTGGGGCCTGCAGCTCCTCCCAAGGGACAGCAGAGGGGCAGCTCCAGTCTCTGCTCTGGGACAGGGACAGCACCCAGGGAAGGGCTGGAGCTGTGCCAGGGGAGGTTTAGATTGGAGATCAGGGAAAGGTGCATCCCCAGAGGGTGGGATAAGCACTGGAACAGCTCCCCAGGGAATGGGCACGGCCCCGAGGCTGCCAGAGCTCCAGGAGCCTTTGGGCAGCGCTGCCAGGGATGCCCAGGGGGGATTGTTGGGGGTCTGGGCAGGGACAGGGGCTGGACTTGGCGATCCTGGTGGGACTCATTCAACTCAGGAGCTTCTGTGATTCTTTGATTCTAGGATTTCAGGTTCTGCCTGAGAGGAATTCCACATTAGTGCACGTTTTGCACTCAAGTCTCCCACAGACCGTTCCCTCAGTTCACAGGAGGATCCCTGTCATGTTAATAACTACAGCTCCCAGTGACCCCAGGATTGCTGTGCTCATCCCTCACACGGCTCTCTGGGGTGCAGCCCTGGCCCAGCTGTGGGTGCTGTGGGTGCTGTGGGTGCTGTGGGTGCTGTGGGTGCTGCTCCCTGCTGGGCTGCCCAGCCAGGGGTGCCAGTGCCTCCTGCAGCAGCTGCAGCCTGCACAGCCACCACTCCCTGCTGCTGCTGTGGGAGCTGCCAGCAGCCACAGGCAGCAAACAGTGTGGGGGCAGCTGGGCTTTAGCTCCCAAAGGTTCTGGGGAACACGGGTGCTCAGCATGCCAGGGCAGCCCCAGGCAGCTCTGGCACCCACCTGAGGTGCTGCTCTGCCCCTGCACTGCCCGGGTCTCTCGTGCACCTGAGCCCTCTCCTGCCAGCACAGACCCCTGCCTCGCACAGCACAGTCTGGCTGCAGAGACAAAGGGCATTTTTGCTTTATTTCGGTGGTAGTTGCACCTTTTGGGGTGCTTCAACTTCTTTCTTTTCCTTTAGAAAGGAAATGTGCTAACTCGCCCGTTCTGTACGAGCGTTTACAAAATTTACTCTGAAAACAGCCCCAAGTCCTCCACAGGACAGTAAAGTGCTGACTGAGACCAGCAGCAAGGCTAGGGATGAAAATACAGTGCCCAGATGAAGATGCAATGTGACAAGTTGAATATTTGGAAGGGCCCTGATTCCTCCTCTTGTGCCAAAATTTCTCAAGGTTTTGGCTGGTGATGTGACTGTTTCAGAAAAAAATCTGAAATCACAGAATCACAGAATCACAGAATCACAGCCTGCTTTGGGTCGACAGAGACCTCAAAAACTGCCAAAACAACCCCCTGCCACGGGCAGGGACACCTTCCACTGGACCAGATTGCTCAGAGAAAAAAAAATAGATTTTTTTTTTTAAGTTTCTTTTTTCTTATTTGACAAAGTTCCTTTTTATAAATGTGAGACAGTTGACTCCTTGTTTGTTGCTGCGCTGTCATACGAGTGTCTGTAGGTGTTCATTTGGAGATTTAGCACTTTATCATCAGCCAGAACGCTTCTCTGCAGCGTGCTGCTGTGATGAGCTAATTAAGTATTCATTGTAATAACGCCGAGATTAACAAACTTGCTTTGTGTTCATTTCCACGTGCACGTTCCGTGCCTCCAGAGGAGGTGCTCCCAGTGCTGTGTGCATTGCTCACTGCAACCAGGAGGGTAAAAATAAAACCTCAGTAGGAGTGTGCAAGCGCCTGAGCTGGCACAGACTGCTCACTTTTGCACCTTTGGGTATTTTGACTTTGCATTTTTGGGTATTTTGACTTTGTACCTTTGGGGTATTTTAACTCTGCACCTTTGGGGTATTTTAACTTTGTACCTTTGGGGTATTTTGATTTTGTACCTTTGGGGTATTTTAACTCTGCACCTTTGGGGTATTTTAACTTTGCACCTTTGGGGTATTTTAACTTTGTGGCTTTGGGGTATTTTGATTTTGTACCTTTGGGTATTTTAACTTTGCACCTTTGGGGTATTTTAACTTTGCATCTTTGGGTATTTTAACTTTGTACCTTTGGGGTATTTTAACTTTGTGGCTTTGCGGTATTTTAACTTTACACCTTTGGGGTATTTTGACTTTGCACCTGTGGGTACTTTAACCTCAGAGGGGCTTTGCCCACTGGGGTCTCACCCACTGGGGGTCCCAGAAACAGCTGGGCAGTGCAGATCTGGAGTCAGGCACAGCTCCAGAAAACTTGGGGCTCTTTTTAAAATGTAGGATCATCTGGGGCAGATATTTACATGGGGAAGGCATCTGCTCTAGACTGGGAGAGGGTCTTGGGTGGAGCACCACGGCAGAAGGGCTGGTGTGCTCAGCCAGGGCTGTGGGGCCCTGGGGCTGGGCCTTGGTGGTCTCAGAGCCCCCAGGGACAGCCACAGCACTGCCACCCCCACCTGTGTGCCCCCAGTGGGGGTCCCCATGCCACGGCCCCCAGGCTTCTGTCTCAGCCCTGGCCAGATGCTGAGCGAGGGGGCAGAGCCTGGCTCTGGCTCTGGCTCTGGCTCTGGCTCTGGCACTGCCCAGGTGGGTTTGGAGTGTCCATGCCAAGGCACTGCCTTCTCTGGGCCAGGGGAGGGATGGACATGGTGCTGCCAGAGCAGCCTGGAGCTCTGCCTGCCCAGCCAGCCGTGCCTGGGGAGGAGGATTCAGCAGCTGCCAGGTGCTGCAGGTGGTGGGAGTGTCCTCCCAGATTCCCAGATCCTGCTGGGGAGGAGGCAGGATGCTCCTTGGGAGGGGAGGCCCAGAGGGACAGGAGGATGCCAGCACTGTCACTGCAGGAGCTGGGACAGCCCTGCCCAGCAAGTGGCTCCAGGTGTCCTGTGCCTCTCCCGGGGGCTGTTCCCAGGGGTGCCCTGCTCTGCACCTGCGGGCAGGGCCAGGGCTGGCACACCTGGCAGGGCTCCAGAGAGCAGCAGGTGCATCCCAGCCCCTGCACCGGGGCCTCTGACCCAACGGGGCAGAAGGAAGTGGGGAAAGGAAGAGAAAAGCAGGTGGAGAGGGAGAGGGAAAAAGATTTAGCAGAAGAGAGAAGAAAAAAACTAAATAAAGTGTGTAATTTGGGGAAAACATGAGCTGGCCTTTTGTCCTCTGTCTGGGGCTGATTCAGATCCAGGGAAAGCAGCAGGTGAGTACCTCAGGTTCTGCCACCAAAACAAGCCTTCTAAAAGACTTCAAAATTCTGCCCTAAAACAAGCAATCTGTATGAAAATTACATTTCCTAAACAGTTCTCATTAGACTTCTTTTTTTTTTTTTTTATTTAAATCTCTCTTTATATGAAATATTGTTACTGTGTAACGCAGACTGTGGCAGGGAGGATATTGCAACCCCTCTGCCTGGGCAGCTGCCTCCCCTTTCTCTCTGCACTCTGCAAGTGGCTCCTGGCCCTGGGTTGGCTGGCTTTATCCTGGAAAATCCTTGGGAAGACCTGCCATCCTCAGAAACAGTTTCTCTGCTAAATAGGCATAAGGAAAGAAGATAATATGAAAATATAATACTGATTGATAATGACTTCTGACCAAGCAGATCAAGATTTTTCATTCCAAAACATGATGTGATGTTAAATATTATAATGGTTCAGAGGGTGAGGAGTCTCTTGCACTGAGGAATGTGCACCAGTGCCAGAGGCTGTTTGTTCACACAACCTTTAGATTCAACACGCAGTGCTGCCTCAGTGGCTGTGATTTACCTCCCAGGGTGTTTGGATGGAACAATAACAACCATAACAAAGCAATGAGGAAACGGGGCTCACAGAGGGAAGAGCTTCCCCAGCAGTGTGGATCCTTCTGCTGCAACTGGAAACGGTGAAACTCTCACACCAAGGAAAGATCAGCTTTAGGTCTGAGGTGATGAGCAGTGAATACAAATTTCAAATACTGTTCGCTGTTAAAATACTGATTAATAGTATTTAAGTGTTGTTGTATAAAGTGTTTAGCCAATTATATTTAAGCATTGTTAGTTGTCATTAACAAGTGTCGTGGGATGCCACAGCCACAATAAATATGGCAAGGACGTCTTAAGTGGAAAGATAATCTCTCAGATGCCAGAATGCTGGCTGTAGGGTGATTAATAAGGAAGATGAGATCTGTTCTGCCAGATTCAGTCACACACACAGTGATAATTACCACAGCAGCAGTGACCCATTGTCATTTGGTCACTCGGTGAGCACCGTGGAGCAGCAGCTGTGGAGCTGTGCTGTCTGCTGGGCACAGCCCAGTGACAGTGACAGTGACAGTGACAGTGACAGTGACAGTGACAGTGACACAGCCCAGTGACAGGGGCACAGCCAGGGCCCCAGTGCCCCAGTGACAGTGACAGTGACAGTGACAGTGACACAGCCAGGGCCACAGGGAGGGCCAGCCCAGTGACAGGGGCACAGCCCAGTGACAGGGGCACAGCCAGGGCCCCAGTGCCCCAGTGACAGTGACAGTGACAGTGACACAGCCAGGGCCCCAGGGAGGGCCAGCCCAGTGACAGGGGCACAGCCCAGTGACAGGGGCACAGCCAGGGCCCCAGTGCCCCAGTGACAGTGACAGTGACAGTGACACAGCCAGGGCCCCAGGGAGGGCCAGCCCAGTGACAGGGGCACAGCCAGGGCCCCAGGGAGCACCAGCCCAGCCCCTGCCATGTGCCTGCAGGAGCACTGTCCCATGATAGCACCAGGAACCCCATCCCAGTGACAGCACCAGGGGCACCATCCCAGTGACAGCACCAGGAACCCCAGTGACAGCACCAGGAACCCCATCCCTGGGACAGCACCAGGAACCCCCTCCAGTGACAGCACCAGGAACCCCAGTGGCAGCACCAGGAACCCCAGTGACAGCACCAGGAACCCCCTCCAGTGGCAGCACCAGGAACCCCAGTGGCAGCACCAGGAACCCCCTCCAGTGGCAGCACCAGGGCCCCATCCCCGTGCTCCAGGATGGAACCAACGCTGGTGAAGTAAATTCTGCTCTCGGAGCTGGGCCACCCCCGGGTCCAGGGCGTGCAGAGGAGTGTGGCACAGCTGCAGCACCACTCCCCGTGCCAGAGAATCCTCCCCAGCAGCCACGGGAGAGACAAACAGGGCAATTAACCCTTTCTTAACAGCAGATTGATTCCCCGCAGAGGCAGATCCCATTTAACAGGAACAACAGACAAAGCCCAGAACTGTCTGGCACACAATGATGCCAAAAGGCACAAACACAGCAGGTAATATATTCAGAGATTCCAAAAGAACCCAACGCTAATAATTACTAAATTAATTCCTTCCACTAAAAACAAACACACTCCTGGAACATTTATTACAGTGAACAGCAGATAAAATTATTGTTCTATCCAATTAAACCTCAACAAGCTTTTCTGAGGTTGTGACGGCATTTATTGAATTATCTCTGAACTCCTTATGCAAATCAGAGGTAGACCTGGATGCGTAATACTGAGCTGTGTCTGCACCCAGCAGTCCTGGGACTCTCAGGAGGAGAAAAAAGGGCTGAGCCTCCCTGAGGGCTCGGAAGATCCCCTGTGTCTCTGAGGAGGCAGCTGACACCATTCCCTTCTGCACAGCCACCACCAGTGCAGAACAACCCCTCTGTCAAAGGAGAGGAGTGTTTTGGGACAATCGCTTTCAGAAATGGTGCATTTCTAAGATCTCAGCTCTGGTGCTTCTCTAATTGCATGTGTCCTTGGGAGGGTTCTCCTGCCAGCCCATGGCGTGGTCTCCTCACAGCCACGGTCAGGGAGTCACCTCCCAGCCGAGTCCTTCCCCTGTGTGAGCAAAGGCCTGGAAGGACAGGGATCAGATCCAACAGGCCAGAGCCTGGGACTCCACCAGGCATCTGCTCAGCTGGGTGAGGAACCACTGCAGCTCCTGTGTGAGGAGCCAGAGCCCCCCAGCCAGCACCTGTGTGGGGCTCTCTGGCACCACTGGGGATGCTTTGAGTTCTCAGCGCAGCCACATGTGAGAGTTTAAGAACAGCTGTTGAATATAAACCATTTAATGGATGGTTTGGCACCGTTTATTTTATGTGAGTTAATGAGAGTGGCAGTGCTTGTTGTCTGTGACAGAGGTTGGTGCAATGTCTGCATTGGCAGAGGCTGGAGCTGAATGCTGTTTGAGGTCCTTTCCAAGGCAAACCAGGCTGTGACATTAAAGTGTTCCTGCAAGCAGAGATAGGACTGTGCCTCCTAATAACAGCACCTGCTGCTAACACTGAGCACAGCCACCCATTCTCTCTGCTTGACCAGTCTGGGCAGAGGATGTTCCCACTGTAACCACAGCAGTAAATCATCCCACCTGAGTTAGCGTTTTGGATTATAAATCTCCTTCTCTTTGAGCATTGGAAATACGAAAACAAATCATCTATTCAAAAAATTAGATATATGACATTAGCAGAGTGTAATTGCATCACACATTACAGTCTACAAAGCTCTCTGACTGTAATCTGCAAATTAATGACAGTTAAACATTTCAAGCTCAAATCTTTGCAAGCATCTTCAATTCCCCAGCTGCTGGGGGGATATCGTTGAGAAGGATCTCGTACTAAATTATGTATTCAGAGCATGAAGCTGCACTGAAAGAGACAGAAATGTCCCCAGAAGGCACTTCTAGAAAGGAGTCATAAATTTAAATAGGAATCTAGAAAGCCTGTTTGAGCTGTAAATCGCAATTGTTTTCTAAACAAAAGTATTTTCATATCAATATCAAAGTTTTTTTTTTTATTTCCACGGCACAAGTGAAGGATTTACTGAGATAAGCACCAAGTGAGGAACCCGGGGACAGTCAATACCTGAAGCAGATTTTACAGATACGGATGGAGCATTGATGGATCAACCCTTCACAGCATCAAACTGCGGAGGAGCACTGGAACACTGCTCTGAGCCACGCTGGAAAGCCAGTGGGAAAGGCAGGGAGTGGAAATGAAGCACACAGCCCCCCAGCAGCCCTGGGAAAGCAGCCCAGGTCCTGCCCAGCACTGCCCCGGCAGACATCCACGGCACGGCACGGGTGGGACAGCACGGGGGGTGGGACAGCACGGGGACAGCACGGGGACAGCACAGGGACAGTACAGAGTGTGGG
>VWYO01009933.1:29055-62669 GCA_013400275.1 Rhadina sibilatrix
CACTCACACACTCACTCACACACTCACACTCACACTCACACTCACACACTCACTCACACTCACACACTCACACTCACTCACACTCCCTAACCCCAGCCAAGCAGCCCCTGCCCTGCTCCCTCACCCAGGCCTGGGAGCTGGGACAGAAGCCACCTGTCATGGACAAGAGCCCTTCATTCCTGCCAGGGTGCAGATAAGATCAAAACCCTTCATTCCTGCAGGAAAAAGAAAAGCTTTTAAAAGAGATAATGAACCATTCATTTCTTTAATTTTATTTTACATAGAATTATCTAACTTGATGCATTTTTTTCAATCGCTTCATAATTTAAAACTTTCTGCAGAGTAATTATGCATATCAAGGCTTGCACCTCTATCTATAAAACACCAGCCTCTGCAAGTAGCACCAAACCAATATTTTTACAAAAATTCTATTAATGTTTGATATTTAGCTAAGTGTTTACCTTAAATCTAAATGAACTGTGCCCTTAAGCATATTAAAAATACCAAGTTTAAAATGCTAAATGCAGATGAGGCTGGATAAGATTTGTTTTCTAATGCGTTTTCTAACGAGTTTTCTGTGATTTTCATATTTCTCTTTGTGAGATTTTCACAGAAACTTGATTTTCTTTAATTTTGCTGTTGGAAGAGGAAGAAATATTTTTATGTGTATGAGAGAGAAGTGCTGGATGTCTTCACTGCCTCTGATGCTTCCCAGGAGCAGTGTGGGTGACAGCTGCTGGCACTGGCAGGGGTGGTGTGGGCAGGGCTGAATCACAAAATCAGAGCAATATTTAGGTTGGAAAAGACTTTTTGAGGCCACGGCCCAGCACTGCCAGGGCCACCACAGACCCCTATCCCCACGTGCCACATCCACATGGCTTTAAACCCTTCCAGGGATGGGGACTCCACCCCTGCCCGGGCAGCTGTGCCAGGGCTGGACAATTCCACTGAGGAGATGTTCCCTGGATCCAACCAAAGCCTCCCCTGCTGAATTTGAGGCCTTTACTCCCTGACCTGTTGCCTGTTACTCGCTGCCCAAGGCTGAGCCACGAACACCAGAGGAGCAAGGAGCTTCTCTGGAAAGTGTTCTGGGTCAGAAGTCCTCAGCAGTGTCCTTCCTTGTGCCCTGAGGGCTGGCTGAGGCCAGAAGAGGGGCAGGCGTGTGGGACAAGGTAACATTCCTCATGGGACCAACTGAAAGAGCTGGGCAGTGTGGCTGAGCTCTCCAGCTCAACATCCTTGTGTCAGCTCCGTGAACCAATGTTAGGTGTGTGCTGAAGGAGCTGCAGGCACCTAAGGCTTGGCAGGGAAGGTGTTAACCCGAGCCTGGGAGGGCAAGGTCACTGAGGGAGCACCAGCCATTCTCCTGGAGGCTGAGAAGCTCTGCTGGCAGATCCCTCCCGGTGCCACTGCTCAGGGACTGGGTGGTGGCACCAGTGCAGCAGCTGTCCCACCCTGCCCAGAGCTGTCCCATCCTACCTGGGCTGTCCCATCCTACCTGGGCTGTCCCACCCTGCCCAGACCTGTCCCATCCTGCCCAGAGCTGTCCCACCCTGCCCAGAGCTGTCCCATCCTACCTGGGCTGTCCCATCCTACCTGGGCTGTCCCACCCTGCCCAGACCTGTCCCATCCTGCCCAGAGCTGTCCCACCCTGCCCAGACCTGTCCCATGCTACCTGGGCTGTCCCATCCTGCCCCAGCAGTCCCAGCCTGCCCAGGCTGCCCCAAGCTCTCTCCTCCCTCCTCCTGCCCAGCTCTGGGGTCCCAGGCCCCCCTTACTCCTGGCAAGGTTAGGGATGGTGCCTTGTGTACTTCACTGTGCACAGCAAATGATGAACAAGGCCACCAAAGAAGGTTTTTCCGTTCAAGAGAGAGGGGAGATGTGGGGAATGGATTTGGAGAGGATCCCCAAAGCCTGACAGAAGGCTCACACAGCCTTGTGCACCTGTGTGCAGACTCTGAGATAGAAAATGCTGACTGAGAAATGCCAGGGGACAGGACAGACATTGCTGAGAGAGAAATGGAGCTGGGAACAAGTTTCCACTGCTGGCCTTGCAAACAGGGCAGAGACTTTGGAGGAACAGAGCTGTGCAAGGTGCACTGCAGCAGGAGCCACCAGGGGTGATTTGAGGTGAGGCTTTAGGGCATCAACAGCTCTGTGTGGCAAAAGCTGACAGGCCAAGGAAGGCTTCCAATGGATTGGAATTGGGAAAGAGTTTGGCTTCTGATTGTGATGGTGTCAATTGTAACATTTGCACTGTCTCAGCCTTCACATGAGACTGGACATGGAATGAAAGTCTTTAAACACCTCTCAGGAGCCCTGTCTGTGGGTCAGAAGAAGGGGTTTTGTGACACTGTGGAGCCGATCCAGCTCAGAAACCCCCCAGAGCTGTTCCCTGGTTCTTGTCCCTTCCAAGCCGTGGCTCAGCAGGACACGGAGCCCAGAGCTGCCGTGCTGAGCCCCCCTCATCACAGGAACCAGGCTGGGAGTGCCCATCCCTGCAGGGCAGCACTGCCTGCCAGGACAGACAGCTCTCCTCAGGCAGAAAATCTCATCAGGGCTTGGGCAGAGCAAAGCTCAGGAGAGGCTCGTGTTGGGTTTGCTCAACCACCCACAGAGGATTTCTGTCTGTTTTTTGTCTGGACAACCTGTTGACTCTCCACTGACAGGCTGGAAACCTCTCCTGAGGAGCTCTGCCGTGGTTCCTTCAGAGTCACACTCCGGGCATAGCTGGAAGAAAAAAACGAGTGAAAATTATCACCTTTGGAATTCCTGTGAAGTTGATTGAGGGTCCTGGCTTCAGCAGGATGGTGGTGGTGCTTAATTTATTTAATCCATCTAGCCAGCTCAGCTTTTAATTAATCAGTCTTGGGAAAGTCTAATGACAGGTTCATATTAACAGCAAAAGCACTTGATTCTCACAGTGGCATAAAATGAAAATACAAAGGAGAATCAGAAGAGACATTATCCATGGGAAATCAGACCTCTTGGCAGAAAGAAGAGCAAAATCTACACAAATGTTCAGAGGAAGATGTGAGACAGTTAAATAATAAATAAATAATGTTCATTAGGAAAGTAAGTTCAGTGAGGCATTTCCAGTCATTGGGCAGAACAGAAAACACATCCATTGGCTGTGGGAGGAAGAAGTTTCTGAGGAATTCGAGGCAGAATGTGGCAGCAGGAAAACATCTGAGGGTGAATCCACATAGATCCCTGCCACTCTTCCTCTTCCTCCTGCCGGGCCTGCACTGCAGGCACAGCTCTGCCCTCCTTGGGGACCCTGCCCAGAGCCCCCAGGAGGGGAGGCTCGTGGGTGAGGCCATCGCAGCCTGACACAGCCACAGCGCCTGGGACCTGGGGGCATCTCCTTGGTGCCCACCTGGGTCACCAGGGGCTTCAAACCCAGCAGCTTTAGAATGAAATTATTGCACGAAAAATAAAGGATGGGGGAGTGAACTGCATCAATGGAAAAATCAAGATTTCTGAAAAACTCTGTACAGAGAAAACTTTGTTCACTTGAGCTTTCAAACTGGAGTTTTTTGATGTCTCCTTCAAACCAAACCATCTGGCTTTTCCAAAACGTTTATTGTCATGGACAGGATTATTTTCAAGTTTAATGAGTTTAGCTCCCTGAAACCTCCCCTGCTCATTTTCCTGCTCAGCCCCTCATCCTCTCTTCCCTGAGCTGGTCCTCAGCCCTGGGAGAAAGGTTCCATCCAGCAAAGCATCAGCAGGTCCTCCAGCACAGAGCCCTGGCCATCAGCAGTGACTGCTTCTCCCTGGGGCCCCATGGCCCTCCTCTCCTGGTGGGTCACCCAGAGACCCTGGGGTCTGCAGGTGCAAACCCAGAGACCCTGAGCTCTGCAGGTGTGCTGCAAACCCAAACACACTGATCTCTGCAGGTGTGCTGCAAACTCAGACACACTGAGCTCTGCAGGTGTGCTGCAAACCCAAACACACTGAGCTCTGCAGGTGTCTGTCCCCAGGGTGACTGAGGATGGGTCTGTCCCAGGCTGTCCCAGGGCCAAGGCCCTGCTTGTCCACCTCACCTTTGCAGGTGTGCTGCAAAGCCAGGTGAAGCCCCTGGGCTGCTGGCAGGGCAGGGGCAGCAGGTGAGCCAGGGAGAGCTGTAGCTGCAGCGGATGCTCTGCAGGGAGAGCATCTCCCTGCACTGCTCATGCACAAACGGGCTGCAGAAAACACAACAGCTGTGGCCAAGGGGGCTGTGTCCTTGTTCCCTGCCATGAATTGCTCCCAGCAGTGTGCAGTAATGGCAGCAGTGTGGTGTCTGCCAAACAGAGCACTTTGTGCCCCGAGAGGAGAGGGATCTCACCCTTTGAGCTTTCATCTTGGCCAAACATCCAGGACCTTGGTCTCCATGCACCATGTACTTCATGCATGGACTCAGGGAGAGTCGTTGATGTATGCATGTGTGTAGGTACCTAATTATTTGCTTAATTAATTACCACCACTGTCTTCTTCCTCTGTCTTAGCCACACCATCTCCCCACTGGTGTCAGCTGGGCCCCAGGGCATGCCTCCCTGCAGACCCACGTGTCCAGGAGCTCGGGTCTCTCTTGTGGGGCTTTTGGCTGCACCCAGAGGCAAGGAAATGGGGTGACAACGGTGTGTCCCCAGCAGGTGTGTCCCAGAATCTGCCAGGACTCCAGAATGGTCTTTTCCTTTTAACTAAGAAAACCATTAAGGCTGTTTGCCTTGAGCTCTGGTTAATGGACTGCAGGGATTATTTATTTATTTTTAAATGAACACACTTTATTTCCCCAAAGTGCCGCTGTTGACTTTCTCTAAGTGCTGCCATCTGGCTCCCCTGACTCCAAGGGAGAGAGAGGTAGTGTGGTAATAAATAAGAAACCAAACAAATAAACAAATAAAAATCTCCTGATTCCTCGCAATTGGAGCGTCACCCGAACATTTGTAAGGTTGTGTTAAATGCTGTAATTGTCTTGCTGATGATTTTGAGAGAAACAAGTGCTGTTGTGCCGACAGCCTGTAGCACTGGTTGAAAATTACCCCATCAATCTCCCCCAGTGAGGGTGTCTCCCCAGCATTCTTTCTGCACTGCTGGAGACTCCTCTCTGAGGGAGAGCCATTACCAGCCCAGGAATGTTCATCCTGCTTTCCATTTCCCTTTGCACAAGGCTCGAGGCTCAGAACTGCTGTGTCACTTGGCTTTCCTTTTTCTTCCCCCCCTTGCCCCCTCCAAGAGACCATTTCCCGGGCCCCCACACCAAAGGACACATCATTTCCAGAGCAAGGGCAGGCCGTTTCCAGCAGCAGCAGGGAAATGCTCAGCAGCCCCAGCAGCTCCCTGTCCGGGCTGTGCCGTGGCAGAGCCCTGAGGAGCCCCAGGGAACACTGGGTGCCACCATGGGTCTGTCCCAGGCTGTCCCAGGGCCAAGGTCCTGCTTGTCCACCTCACCAAGCTCCTCAGCCTCTCTAGCCAAGCACCAGCACGGCTGTGGCAGTGGCAGGGTGCTGCCCTTCCCAGCTCAGAGGGCAGAGGCTGGAAATGGGTGCAGGGGCATCTGTCCAACACACACATCAGTCACCTGTGTCAAGGCTGCACTGAGAAATTGCTTCATTTTAGAATGAAAGCTCACTGCCTCTTCCATCCCAGGACAGGAGTCAGAAGTCACGGGAAATGTAGGTTACGGGCAAGGATAATTGTTGTAAATTGCCAGGAAAGGCACAGATCTCTTGGGTAAGTGTGAGGCACGGGGAAGATGGCAATCCATCACCTCCTTCCAGCTGCAAAAGTTTTGCCCATTTTTACTCCCTGTGCTGGTGACAGGTAATTTTGTGAGAGGCACCTGTGAAACCAATTAGGAGCAGGCAGGGCATGGGGACACAGCCAGTGGCAGCAGTGCTGCTGACAGGCACTTCCTCTGCAAGCAGCACCTGGCACCCACCCCGGGCACCCACAAGGACACGGGGACAAAAGCACCCTGGGGTCCCTCTCTGGCAGCTGTGGGAGCCAGGCTGTCCCCGCTGCCATGCTCAGTGCAGGGATGGAGCCGTGCCACACACTGCAGGGCACAGCCCTGGCACTGCTGCTCCAGAGCTCCAGGGAGCCCCTGAGCAAACCCACAGGGACTCCAGCAGGGATGGAGCTGTGCCACACACTGCAGGGCACAGCCCTGGCACTGCTGCTCCTCCAGCCCCCAGGGAGCCCCTGAGCAAACCCACAGGGACTCCAGCAGGGATGGAGCCGTGCCACACACTGCAGGGCACAGCCCTGGCACTGCTCCTCCAGCCCCCAGGGAGCCCCTGAGCAAACCCACAGGGACTCCAGCAGGGATGGAGCCGTGCCACACACTGCAGGGCACTGCACCCCACGGCTGTCAGCCTCAGCTGCCCTCTGACCGTGACAGCTCCTTCTGGGGACACCGCTCCCAGGGCCCCACCCCGGAAAGGCCTTCCAGGTTAATTTGTTGCCCGCTGAGAGTCTTGGTGTCCTTAACCGGACGCAAATCTTCCTCTAGGAAAAGCCATTTCACGCTCGAGGATGTTTCACAACAAGATCTAAACAAGGAAACCACTTAATTGATGATACAAGCTGTATATCTGGCCGAGTATTGTGTCTCAGGAGACACCAACCCTTCTTGTGTCTGAAGCAGTGACCCAAGAGCTTGCTCCTGGCTTACAGGAAAGCCAGGGAGCCCTGCATTGGAGCAGAGCCTCTGCCCAGCACCCAGAGCTGCAGCACAGCCTCAGAGGCTGCTGTTCCCATAAATCCAGCCCCTCAACTCTGGCACTGCAAATCAAATAATGACAGCAAAAGTGAAGTAAAAATTTCCCCATCACTTCACTTTTCCATAGGGCAGGGAAACAAAGCTTTACAGTTTGTCAGAAGCATCCTAAAGCCCTCTTCAACCCATCTGGGAGTGCCACTTGCTAAATCATCAGCTGGGATTGCTCCAGAGCCTTCACTCCGCCGCGTCACACTGCCCTGTGTCCTGTGGCCACAGCTCTGTGCTCAACAGGGGCCAGGATCACACAGCCCAGGATTCACAGCCAGAGGCTTTGGGGCCTCCATGTGCCCATCTGGGGTGTGAGTGCACGGCTCCCTCCTCTAGTGATTGCTCAAATGGGGGAAGAAACCCTGCTTCTGCTCTGCTCTGCTTGAAATGGGCTTGGTTGGTGATCTTTGGCACTTCCACTGCAGTACTCCTGCTATTTCCTAATGGTGAAATGGAGCGAGTTCAGCATTTCCTGCCCCAGCAGCCCTGACACAGAGGTGCTCCTGCTCCAGCTGCCTGAGCCCCTACACTTGCCTTAAAAGAGGTTCCAAGTGTTCCTATGAGGACTTTCTGCTTTTTCCTTCTTTTCCTAGCAGTGGCTCTGAATCCCCCCACAGCTGCTGCCTTTGCACAGCTCCTCAGCCGTGCCCACAGGCTCAGCGCCCACTTTGGTGATGACTGAGCGCAGCTTCCACTCCTGGAGCAGCTTTCCCTCCCTGCTCCCCTCCAGGATGGGAGGCTGTGGGTGGCAGAGCAGAGCCATGTGCCCTGGGGACCTGGGGGCAGAGCTGAGCCCAGGGCTGCTGGCTGTGGGGGGCTGGTGCAGCAGAGCTGTTGGCAAGCAGAGGAATGTTGCTGCCTCGGGTTGTCTCCTAACTACCTTCAATTCTTCATCTCCTCCTGGTCTCAGGCAATATTTGGAGGCTATTACAGCAAATCAAGGAGTAAAATCACCCTGCTCCTGCTCCCTGCCCTTGGGTATGGACAGAGCAGGGCTCACCAAGCTCCCTGTGCTCCTCACCAGGAACCCATCCCCAGAATTTTTGGTGGGGATCAGTCAACCCCAGCACAGGTGTTTGGGAGGTTCCTGCACCACCCCACGGTGCTGTGTACAGGGCACTGGGGCTCTTCCCCCTGCTCCATGAGCCAAGGCCCTGCACAGGGATCCCCTGGCCATGAACAAACTCTTGGACCAACACCAACCCTCCCTGGGCAGGGAAATACAAATCTTGTCTTCAGGCTGGCGGGACAAATTACAGAGATATTCTGACTTGCAGTACAGTAGCAATGGCTTTTTGTCCTCACTTTTTACTGATTGTAAGGATTCCTATTAAATGTAATAGTTGCAATAATTCACCAATAGCCTATTAATCTTGCATAGAAAAACCTGCAGATAAAATGTAAATGTGCGATTTTGCTATTATTATTTCCATGTGAAAGAATCTGTCACATTCTTATCATAGATTACATAGATTATTCCACATTTTCTCTTCCTCTTAATAGCCATGCCATGCAATGCAAGCCACACAGGATTGTTTGTTCACTTACACATCTTGCCATCACTTTTTAAAGCAGTGTTTCTTAGAAATGCTTTTTCATGCTTTGTAACCTCAGCCATGCAGCCTCATCGTTAAACAAAGTACAAGCCAGAGGTAAAACATACATGATCCTCACCTTTACAAGGAGATAAAACCCTGTGGCTATTTTTTAACCTTTTAGTTTTGTACTGTGCTCTTTTTCACCACAAACACTTGCTGAAGCGCTGCAGTAATGGGCCCATCTCTGGAGAGACAGGAGAAGGATTGCCCTGAGCTACACATGGCCTTGCAGGAGGAGATGGGATTTTAAGCCCCAAGGACTGAAGGCATTTTTACTCCACGCTACAGAGGGAGAGATCCAGTGCTCTGCCACGGCCTCTGACACTCAGAGACATGCCAGGCACAGTTACACACTGAAATGCACTTTATCAGCCAGTGTCCGTAGCCCAGTGCTCTATCAACCCTCACAAAGCCCCACTCCAATTGATTAAAAGTCTCTTCCCCATCAAAGCAAGAGGAGGAGTAGGGATCAGTAAACAAAGGGCAATGTGACTCATTTCCAGTGAAGTCCCTGGTGTCCCTACAGCACAAGCTCCTGCCAGGAGCTGCAGAGCCATGCAGGACCCAGCCCCCGAGGCAGCCCTGGGGGTGCTGAGGAGCAGGAGAGCATGGAGGTGGATGGACAGACTGACTTGGACAGAGGGACACCTCCCTGAGCTGTCAGCACCTGTGGGGGTGCTCATGGGTCACGTCAGACCCCCAGGACAAGGGAGGGAGGGAGGGAGGGAGCCCTGGGTGACCCAGTGCAGGTAACCCAGGTGGGGAGGAGACCCCAGGAACCCCTGGGAACGGCTCCACTGGCCCTGCAGGACAAACAGGCACTGACACAGGGAGGTGGCACAGGGCAGGGATGGTCCCTGGTGACCTCTCAAACCCACCCTGGAGAAGTTCCCATAGCCCAGGCCATGGCTCAGCAGCCCTGCCTGCGGGGCCCTCAGCTGTTCCCTGCCCCAGAGCAGACACAGGTTACCCCGAGAACCTCCTGCCACCTCCTGCATTCCTGCTCGGGTGTGCTCTGAGCCCAGGGGTCCCCAGCTCCTGAAGAGCAGCCTGTCACGAGCACATGCAGTGACACACCAGGGGCACCATCCCTCGGTGCTGCTGTGTGCTCCCACTCAGGTGACAACTCCATTCCTGCATCACTGTGCTCACAGGGGATCCTGAGCTGCTTGTGGAGGGGTTCAGGACGTTCTGGGCATGCTGATGTCAGATTTTTTTTGGCCATAAATTTCTCTGAGCTTTTTCTCAATTTCTCAGGTTCAATAGGAAATTAATGTATTTGGCATTGATGTAGGAAGATGAAATGGGAGAGGAGGGGCAGAGGTCCTGCTGCACGGGGTGTCCCTGCAGCTGGCCCTGCAGAGCCATGGAGCCCATCTGCCCAGCTCCAGCAGCACATCCAGTGTTAATCACTGGCTTCCAAAGACAACCCTGCCTGTGCTGGGGATCTGCCCCTCAGGGCAATGGGTTTCTGTTCCAGGGTGCTGCTGCACCGGGGGCTGGCCAGGGCACCCAGAGTCCTGGCTGCACAGGCAATGGATTTTTCCATTCATTCAGAGTCCATGTGACAATCGGGAGCCCCGAGGGTGCAGCCAATGTGAGAGGACTGAGCAACCTTCCCAGAGTGAGCAACCTTCCCAGAGTGAGCAACCTTCCCAGACTGTGCAACTTTCAGAGACTGAGCAACCTTCCCAGACTGTGCAACCTTCCCAGACTGAGCAACCTTCCCAGACTGAGCAACCTTCCCAGAGTGAGCAACCTTCCCAGACTGAGCAACCTTCCCAGAGTGAGCAACCTTCCCAGAGTGAGCAACCTTCAGAGACTGAGCAACCTTCCCAGAGTGAGCAGCCTTCAGAGACTGTGCAACCTTCCCAGACTGTGCAACCTTCCCAGACTGAGCAACCTTCCCAGAGTGAGCAACCTTCAGAGACTGAGCAACCTTCCCAGAGTGAGCAACCTTCAGAGACTGAGCAACCTTCCCAGACTGAGCAACCTTCCCAGACTCTGCCACCTTCCCAGACTGAGCAGCCTTCCCATGGCCATGTCAGCCTGGACAGCCACTGAGCCAGGAGCAGCTCTGGAGGTCTCATCCCTGTGTTGGCTGCATGGAGCTGCCTGGTGTGATCTGCCTGCCCCAAGGGCAGGGAACAGGAAGGGACCTGTTTGATGTCATGGAAATCAGAGAATCCACAAATGGTTTGGGTTGGATGGGACCTTCAAGATCACCTCAATCCACCCCCCTCCATCGCAGGGACACCTCCCACTGCCCCAGGCTGCTCCAGCCCCAGTGTCCAGCCTGGCCTTGGGCACTGCCAGGGATCCAGGGGCAGCCACAGCTGCTTTGGCAATTCCAGCTCAGCCAGGAATTCCCAATTCCCAATCTCCCACCCAGCCCTGCCCTCTGGCAGGGGGAGCCATTCCCTGTGTCCTGTCCCTCCAGCCCTTGTCTCCAGCCCCTCTCCAGCTCTCCTGGAGCCCCTTTGGGCCCTGGAAGGGGCTCTCAGGTCTCCCCAGAGATTTTCATTCACAGTGCTTTGGTCTGCTCAGCTCTGTATCCCTGCCTACCTGCTTGGTATTCATTTCAGAAACTGTCCTAATAATTGTGCAAGCAAATTATAAATATACAGAACATTTCAGTAACAGCATTAATGAGAGGGAATACCCTAATTTATTTTTAATAATCCTGAACTGAGTATGTGCAGAGGAAGCCTCAGTAAAGGAAGAGTGCAAGGGCTTTACCCAGTGTTGACTCTAACTATTCTCCTGTTTTTACAGTTAGTACTAAATACAAGCAGCCCACTAATGCTGAATAAAAATATCACCTGCAACAGAGGATGTTTTGGTTTTCAGTATGAAGGTCTTAAACATCAGTTTATTCTCCTGCCTTTGGGGTACCTTTTCACTGTTGGTTGCCTTTGAAACACAGACGGAAGAGGCACTTTAAAGAGCAATTCATGGTTCTCACCTTTGCAGCGAGGGCTGTGTACCTGGGGCAGGGGGCTGCTTCTCTGGACATCCCTTCTCCAAAGGGGAGGGCTTCCCTCAGGCAGGAGCCCAGGGGAGCTTGGGGTGTTGCAGGCAGGTTGGCAGTGGGGACAGTGGCACTGAGCTCACACCTGCCAGACATTTCAGGGCTGATGGGGGCAGAGAGGCTGGGACAGCCCAGGCAGGGTCAGGGAAACAGGCACGGGCTGAAAGAGGTCAGGGTGAGATGGGACACTGGGCAGGGATTGTCCCCTGGGAGGGTGGGCAGGGGGGCACAGGGTGCCCAGAGCAGCTGTGGCTGCCCCTGGATCCCTGGCAGTGCCCAAGGCCAGGCTGGACACTGGGGCAGTGGGAGGTGTCCCTGCCAGGGCAGGGGTGGGATGGGATGAGTTTTAATCCCGTCCCAGCCCAGACAGCCTGGGAATCTATGGGCAGGGCCAGGGGGACAGGCAGGGCAGGGGCCTGGCCAAGGGGTCTCACAACAGGCAAGTTGGGCACACCTGACCAATAAATAACATTTTTTGGGGCAGTGTGAGGAAGAAGACGGCTGATTTCAGGAGAGTGAAGTGCTACAAGGGGGTTCAGAGAAATAAATGCATCAATCCTGCAACGGCACAGCATTAATAGGTTAATAATTAATTTATTGGGCATAAGAGGTCTCTGTTACTGCTCTTTTGGATTTGCATTACTCTGGGATGGCTGGTCACTAGCTGCGGGTTCACGGGGGTCCTGAGGTTGCTTTTAGGGAGGTAGAGATGGGAGGGAGAACTCCCACTCCTCTTTTAAGGCAGCCGCAGCTCCAGGAGCCGCCCGGGCTCTGCAGCAGCTCTCGGCGCGCTGCAGGGCTCGGTGCAATTAAGGCAGAAATTGGCACACATCTCCCGGGCTTTCCCCGCACACCTTCCAGCAGCCTGGTCCCGGGCACTCCGTGCCGCTCCGAGCGCCGCCTTCCCCGCTGGATGGAAGTCACGGCCGCTCTGGTGAAACTCGCCCTCGCCAGCCCCTCCGCAAGGGCAGGGAGGAGAAAACCCGGGCAGACAGGGGTGCTGAGCGCTCGCTGCGGTGCCGGCACTGCGGGACTCTCTCCTGCCGATGAGCCTGAGCCCACCCGGGCCCTCAGAGCAGGAGAGAAGTGACCTTCTTAGAGCTACAGTGGGCAACCAAGGTGTTTGTGCTCTTTGACCTCGTGAGTCCTTCAGCACAAAGGCTGTTTACAGACGCTTCTTAAACTTAAATCTCCTTTTAAAAGGGTTTCTTGAACACGTGCTGAAGCGCTTCATTTGGGTTTCTCTTTCATCTTTTCTACTCTACAATTTTCTCTAAATCCTCCGGGATTTAATTAGCAGCTGGGAAATTCCGGGGGCCTCCTGCCTCCCTGCGCTGCCTCCAGAAGTGACCCGGTGCTGCGCGGCCCCCATCTCTCTTCTGAATATCTCCGGGACTCCAAATGAATATTGCAGCCTCACTCCCTAAACTTGTCAGGCTCAGGTGAAATCCTACATGCCAGCAACTGGCACCTACACCTGCTTAGTCAGATGGGCCTGCAGTGACAGATGTGGAAGCAATATTTACCTGTACAGATATAAACACTGAAATAAATACTGCTTTTTAGCTTTAGGTAAGAGTGCTTAGAGACATTCTTGTCAAAACATTTTATTTCTTGAAGATATTTCCTGCTAATTCTTAGCAAGATTCACGTAAAGCTAACACAACTGAAGTGTTTTTGCAGTTTGATAAGTTTGTAATTAAATCCTGCACCTCCTCTGTTCCTTCAGTGAACTGCCAGGACCGTGACTTGGAGCATGAAACCACCCCTGGTGTGTGTCAGGCACGGAGCTGGGTCCCTGAGCTGTGGGACTGACACACCCACAGCAAACACCAAAGGTCGCTGGCACAGCCAGGAGCTGGAGGCAGCTCTGAGGCAGCCCTGCAAACCGCACAGCTGGGCACAGCTGGGCACAGCTGGGGAAAGAGGCTGTGGGATCACCAGGTCAGCAAAGACACATCCACACCTCATTAAGCCATGAGCACTCCAGGTGGGAGAGACCTCCCTAATCTCCACGGAACAAGCCTAATTAAGTTCCGTTCTCTATTAGATCACAGGGATAGCTGCCCCAGCACTGGGAAAAGCAATTAACTCCTCCAGAGTTCCAACCTGGTCAGTCTGATGGGCAGAGGTAGCGATGAACAAAGGCTGAGGCTGTGCAGAGGGCGAAGCAGCCGAGGTCAAACCCATCAGTGCCCCAGCAGCACAAACCCAGCCCGTGTTTCACAGACAGGCTGTAAATGTCTCATTGTCCCTCAGCCAAAGAGATGGCTCAGGGTGCAGTGGCTCACGGTGCTCCTCGAGTGTCAGGGGGTCTCTCTGGGAAACTCATGCCAGATTTGGCAAAAACACAGCCATGTCTCTCCCAAGCATTATCATCAGCTTCTCCAATCATTTTAGATGGCATCTGTCTAAAACCAGCAACGCTGCCTGCAGCATGGAGGAAATCCAGAGATACATCAAAAGTGATGTGCAGAGGGGTTTGTTTGTCAGGGCCTGGCTGTGGATGTGTGGCCCAGGTGGGAGGAGAGGAAGTGCATCAGCGTTGCAGACAGAGCACACAGGGCAGGGATGGCCCAGAGCATCACAGACCTGTCAGGCCAACATCACGGGAATGGAGCAGAGCAGCTGCTGGGGAAGTTAATCAAGAGACAGCTACAGGAATAAGATGCAGTCAGGGCTGGTTTGACAGAACAATTACCTTCTTTTTGGACAAGATTTCAATTCTGAAAGTCTCACAGGGTGCCCAAGGAAACTTCAGCAGCAGCCAGCAGCTGGGGCAGCCTTGGGGAAGCTCTGCAGGAGCAGAGGTGCTGCAAGAGCCAGGGAACAGTGCCAAAGGTGAACTGCTGCTGGGAGAGAGAAGGGGAGATGGGATGGTCACAGACACCTCCCAAGGAAGCCAAAATGTGGGGTAAGGGGAATTTTCATCGAACCACAGAATCCCAGAGTGGTTTGGGCTGGAAGGGACCTTAAAGCTCATCCCCTTCCACCCCTTTCCCTTGGCAGGGACACCTTCCACTACTCCAGGTTCCTCCAGGCCCCATCCAGCCTAGCCTGGAGCACTTCCAGGGATGGAGAGTGCACAGCTGCTGGTGTGGAGGGGCCCAGGGAGGGCAGCCTGGCTGCTGCTGGAAGCTGAGGCACTGCTGTCAAAGGCTGGACAGCTTCTGCTGCACAGGAGACACTAAGGATCTGACAAACTTAACATGGGTCTGGGAACTTTGGACTCAGGATGGGATTGATTCCGCTGCTGTTCAGCAGTTCTCTAATCAGCCAGGAGTGTGCTGAAGGACCTCGTGGGGCCTCTGTTGGGAGGAAAGTATCACCAGTCCCCTCTGGTTCTGTAACATGCAAATCCCTTAATCTGTGGATAAAGCCCAGGCAGTGAATCTGAGCAGTTACAAGCCAAGTAGACACCAAATTATTGTGCTTTAATTGAGAATGGGGAAAGCATGGTTATTAGGAGACTTGATCCCGACTTTGGGAAGAGCAACAGAGAGTGTCAAGATGAGACAACTGCTCTTCCCAGCACAGACCATTTGAGGCATCTACACACAGGGGATGAGGGACAGGCCACAAAGGGAACCACGGGCACCTTCCTGAACCAAATCCACTCCTGTCTGTGGGAAACGAGGAGGAGAGACTGGATTCATAAGAATGGTTTCTGATGAGGCAAGGTGGTTGCAGAGCTGCCTCGGCACGAGGGGAGGGAGCAAAGGGAGCAGCCCAGGCTGAGCAGCAGCAGCAGCAGCATCAGCAGCAGCTCATCTGCGTATTTCACTCTGCCTGCACCTGGCAGCTCCTGGGGGCCCCGCTTTGCTGAGAGCAGCACAGACACTCCTGCCATGGGTGAGGTCTCCAACTGCCCCCTCTGCCTGGGGAGGGGGCTGGCCAGGGCCAGGGGCTGCCTCAGCCCTGCCCGGGGTGGGGGCACCACTGGAGCCATCCCCGAAGGCACACGAGGGGCTCCTGAGCTTCAGCTGTGAGGGACAAGCCACAAGCTGCTGCTTTAAACAGAGGAGAAGGGAACAAGTGAGAAATGGGATTAGAGTTTCAAATGGTGTGAGACCATAGGAAAAAAGTACCTAAGTATTATTATTATTATTATTATTATTATTATTATTATTATTATTATACTGCCCACACTGCCTGGGGCTCACCCCCCACAGGGGCTGAGCAGGTACAGGCTGCCCCCTGCTCACACACTCACAGCTCACACACACACAGCTCACACACTGACAGCTCACACACACTCACAGCTCACACACACAGCTCACACACTCACAGCTCACACTCACACCTCACACACACAGAGCTCACACACTCCCAGCTCACACACTCCCAGCTCACACACTCCCAGCTCACACACTCCCAGCTCACACACTCCCAGCTCACACACTCCCAGCTCACACACTCCCAGCTCACACACTCCCAGCTCACACACTCCCAGCTCACACAGCTGCCCCCAGCAGGCAGAGGCTGCCCCAGTGTGCCCCCTTACAGCTCACACAGCATCACTCTGCTATTCCCAGAGCATTCCTTTGGGAGAGGCAGAATCCCTTCCTTTCTAAACAGCTGCGTGGGCCAAGGGTGGGTACAGGAGGCCTGGGAAGGGATGTTTCAGGAAGCGAAAATTCCTGGCAACAGAGTATTTTCTAAGAAAAAGCACTTTGTTCTCAGGTCATGCTTTTTCATTCCATCTCCAAATACCTATTCCCTGCTCCCAGGTTCCACAGGGCAGGGCCATGGTGAGGGCTCAGCTTGGCCCACAGCCCAGGTTTGGACTGGAGACTCCCATATCCCAGCCAAGCACTGCCCACGGGATGCAGCTTCCCAGGCTGTGCCTGTTGAGTGGGCTTTTTTCAGGGTGTACCTGAAAGCTCTGGATTTTGTTCTACAGGAAGGGAAAGCCAACACCTCCCATCCCTGCCCCTGGAAGAGAACAAGCAGCGCTGCACTTTGCTTTCCAGCAGTGCTGAGCAGAAACTCAGTCAGGGGAGATGCAAGTGCAGCTCGGGAAGCCTCGAGAGCAGAAAATCTTTCCTTCCTCCCTCATGCCCAGAGCAGGAAATCTCATCCTCACAGTGCTCCCTGAGGAGGCTTCAGGACCCTCAGTGGCACAGCTTTATGCTTTTGTACAGGGCACCATTTCCCAATGCCCAGCATTAGGGCAATCCTCTGGCATTACAGTGTGAGGTCACAAGTTTTCTGTTTGGAGTTTTGCTTTCTTGATGGAAAACCCTTCGGGCAGGGAACCACCCATCAGCCCCCTGTGCTGCAGCAGGGAAGGGTGGACGCTGGGCTCTGCCCCAGCCTGGTGCCAGCCAGGCTCCTGAAAGGGTTTGTGCCAGGGTGAGCCCCAGCAGGGCTCTGGGCAAGGGGCTCGGCAGGCAGCTGGGAGGGACGGGGCCAGTGCTGTGCCCAGTGCCCTCCCCCGTGCCCCTCCCTTCCCTCCCATCCCCAGGACACACAAGCCTCTCTGCAGAGCAGGATCTGCTTCTGGCACGGTAATCGAGACACCTGTTAATCACGTCTAAGTACCCTAATTAGGATCTGAGCTGACAAACAACAGCTATGGCAGGAGCTCCATTCTCAGGTTTGTTTATTTTGCTTGAGGTGTGGGTGTCTGCTTCAATTTTTGTTCATTTTCATAGAATCACAAAGTCTCAGAATATGCTGAGTTGGATGGGACCCACAAGGATCATCCAGCCAACCCGAGGACAGTTTCTGCAGTGGTGTCACCACTCATCCTGTGGTGTCCCGATGGAGCACAGCATCCTTGACAGGACTGGCCAGCTCGCTGCTGCTGGCAGAAAGTTAATTAATCCTGTTTCACACAGCTGGGCCACTGGAGCCTCAGAGAAGCGGCTGCAGAATTGCTATAACCAGAGTTTCTTCTTATTACAGCCCTGGAGTAATGAAAATATAATTACTTCACTTGCAGCAAAGCTGGGTCCCCAGCAGCCTACCTGGAAAGCCTTTCATTCCAGGTGTGTTCCTCGGGCAGCAGGGGCAGCACCTCAGCCAGGGCTCCCTGACAACTCTACAGATGTCACAGGTGGGCTGAGGTCAGGCTGCTCACCCCAGCCACAGCTGCCTTTAGCACTTCTCAAATTTCAACCAGCCATTGCCCAGGGCTTAGGCTTCAGTGAGCCTCTGACCCTGCAGCAAGGCTCCAAATCCAGACCACAGCCTGCGGGTAGGATCACAGCCTGCCCTCCCACCCTTCCTGCCCCAGGAGATGCGCCGGGAGCTGCACCTCCTTCTCTACCCATGAGTCATGGAAGGAACTGCCTGTGCCTCCTGTGAAAGGAGAATGCCCCAGGCCCTGCAGTGGGGCAGAGCAGAGCACACCCAGTGCCTCCTAAGAAAGGAGAATGCCCCAGGCACAGCAGTGGGGCAGAGCAGGGCACACCCTGTGCCTCCTGTGAAAGGAGAATGGCCCAGGCACAGCAGTGGGGCAGAGCAGAGCACACCCTGTGCCTCCTGCGAAAGGAGAATGGCCCAGGCACAGCCAGGCCCTGCAGTGGGGCAGAGCAGGGCACACCCACCCAGAGCTGGGGCTGCTCACAACCCCGGGCACTCCACGGACCCCGCAGTGCAGAGCGAGCAGGCACAGTGCTCAGACACCCCGGGGTGCTTCCAGTTGCTGACAAACAGCTTTGTAGGGCACCCACAAGGCAGAGAAGGCAAAGCCCCACTCCCGCTTGCCCGGGGCTGTGCTGCAGCAGCCCCTTTGGACGGGGCTGAGCCGCCGGGGGCCGGCTGTGCCAGCCTCTGCTGCCACCTCGGCTGTACCTGCTCCACCCCGGGCTCTGTGAGTGACCCATCCACGGGAGAGAGGCCACCCGCAGCTCCCGGGCTGTCACCCGCAGCTCCCGGGCTGCTGTGCCCCGGCCGGGCAGTGCTGAGCTCTGTGTCACTGCCTGCCCTCACCTGCCGCACCTCCTGCCTCCAGCGCTCCTCTCAGGGAGAGCCACCCGAGCCACCCTGACCCTCCACCTCCTGCAGGATCGCCACAGGGACCCCTCCCCACTGCACACAGGCTGCTGCAGCCCCTCCCACAGAGCAGCACACCTGGGAGAGCACATCAGCACACCTGGGAGAGTGTGTCTGCACACCTGGGAGAGCACATCTGCACACCTGTGAGTGTGTCTGCACACCTGTGAGAGCACATCTGCACACCTGGGAGAGCACATCTGCACACCTGTGTGTCTGCACACCTGGGAGAGCACATCTGCACACCTGGGAGAGCACATCTGCACACCTGTGAGACCATGCCTGCACACCTGGGGCTCAGGCAGGTGTCCCACTGCAGCCTGCCCAGGTGCACAGCGGGCCACAGGAACTCATTTATTGCCCCTTGCAGGTACAGCCGAACTTTGCAGGAAGTATTCAGTGATTTATGTGATAACCTGGTGATCTACGTGTAAATCCAGGTGACACATGAGATTTAAAATATTGAAGAGCCTCAGGGTAGCAGGAAAATAAAAACCCCCAAAACCCCCCACCAGCATGAGCAGAAACAAACTGAAAAATCTAAGGTAAACAAAGAGAAAAGGAACATTGGATTTTCAACCTTGTAAAGCACAAAGCATTAGTGAACAGATGCTTAAGGGTATAAAACAGTAAAAAGGTACAAAAAGCACACAGACGATGGGGTTTTTTACAACAAAATAATTAATATTATTATTCTGCTGTTGGCCTCAGTTGAACTCTCAGGGATTCAGGAGAGCTCTCACATGCTACAGACAAGCAGGACTGCACCACTCCCTGCTGCTGTTGCTCCCTTTGTAGGCAATACATCAACTTCCTTGAATTTTATCCCCACGTCATGAGCCAAACTGCTATGACAGCAAAACATATGCCTCTTGCATCTAAACACTTTGAATACCACCTGTTTGGGGATCCTTCATCATTCCATGGGCTAGAAGGAAAATCAAACAGAGCTTTCTCCAGATAAACCGCCTCAGGAGGTGCCAAGGGTTTGGAGGGTCGGGAAAAGCTGCATTTTATAATTCTGATGCTCCGTGAGATGAGAGGAGCAGTGAGGAGCAGAGGGGCCAGCGGTGAGGGGAAAGGTCAGCAAGCAGCTGAAGATCACAGGGTGACACAATCACAGAGGGGTTTGGCTTGGGAGGAATCTTGGAGTTCATCCAGTGCCACCCCTGCCATGGCAGGGACACCTCCCACTGCCCCAGGCTGCTCCCAGCCCCAGTGTCCAGCCTGGCCTTGGGCACTGCCAGGGATCCAGGGGCAGCCCCAGCTGCTCTGGGCACCCTGTGCCCCCCTGCCCACCCTGCCAGGGAACAATTCCTGCCCACTGTCCCAGCCAGCCCTGCCCTGGGCACTGGGAAGCCGTTAGGATCTCAGCCAGTTCCCAGAAAAGCCATGGGAACAGGGTCCTCCCTCCCCTGTGTCCTCTCTGGCCCCAGGAGCAGCAGGTCCTGCACAGCTCGGGGGAGGGCTGCAGGGCTCTGGGCACACCATGCCTGGGGTCCCTGCTGCAGCCCTGGGGTGCTGAGGGATGAGCTGGGCTTAGCCCAGAGCTCTGCAGCAGCTGTGGGCACAGGGGGCACAGCGTGGCACCGTCCCTGTCCCCTGAGCTGGGGTGCCTGTCCTGCCACGGGCAGAGGGTGACTGCCATAAGTTCTGCCTTCACCTTTGCCAGGCTGCCCCGTGCACAGGAGCCCCAGTGCGTGGCTGTTTGTCTGCCCAGAGGGACCCCAAGGATGCCCAGGGGAGCAGGAGCATCCCAGCTCTGGCACGAGAAACACCCGGGACAGGAAGGGACCCGGCCGGGGGAGCCCGGGTGTGGCTTTTCACTTGGTCAGGTGAGGCTGGAGCGTTATGAGAGGAGCTTGGAGAGTGTCTTTCTCTTCACAGGTGCCCTAACACTGGCTTTATCACACTGATTTCATTGAATTCCAGTCATCTTGCAACTCATGTGAGCTTCCAGATCATTTCCTGAAGACTTCCTACTCAGCCAGTCATTCCCCAGTCTTACCCTTCAGGTGATCCTATTCCTTTCATTTCATTTCCAAAAAATAAGGAGCTTTCCGCTTGTCCCCACTTGTCCTTACCCTTTTTTCAGTTCATCTCCTTGAAGACAGGCCAGAATATTTCCTCCAGAGCCTCCTGAACCGAAGCAGGGCACACGGCTGAGGCAGGACACACTGTTTCTCCAAAGGAGATAGAAAAAGGGGTGATAAGAATTCACTGCAAGAGAGCTGGAGAGGGCCTTTGAACAAGAGCCTGGAGTGACAAGACAAGAGAGAATGGCTTCCCACTTCCAGAGGGAAGGGTTGGATGGGATATGGGAAGAAATTCTTCCCTGTGAGGGAGGTGAGGCCCTGGCACCTCCCTGAGTGCCCAGAGTGATCAGGGTGCAGCTGTTCAAAGAAGAACCTTTCTTTCTGTGAGGGTTACAGAGTGACAGGATTTTTACTCAATTCAGTGCCCAAAGATTAAGATTTCAGTCAGCAGAAAGAGAGGAATTAGCCCAATTTGTGCAGTGATTAGCAGTTACAGGTGCTGCAGGTGTTGCTTCCTGTACTCCCTACGCCCCATTTCCTCTGAGCCTCTCCTGCCGTGCAGCATTGATTTCTCCTGGTGCAGAATCTTGAGCAGCTCCAACGGGTCTCTGCTAGAGCTGCTTCCTTCCTCCTGAATTCCACTGCAGCAGAGGTTTCATGCTGCTTTTGCACAGTGTGTCATGCCAGTGAGGAGTTTATTATCCGTTCAGTTTATTTCAGCTGTCCTTAAAAATCATTGTAAGCACTCCACTGCCGATGCAGGGCAGCTCTGACACTCGCCTGGACCAGTTAAGTGAGTCAGTAGAATAGTTATTTCAGTGCTGAATATTTGATGTCACTCCAGGACCCTGGTGTCCTGCTGATTTCTGCTGCAAGGACATGAAGATATCTCAAAGCAGCTGATGGAGACACTCGATCACAGCACACCCCCAGCACTGGGACACGTGGTGCTGGCAGCTCCATGGCACATGCCAGCTCCGTGGGCAAGTCAGGGGCTGCCAAGCATCCTTCAGAGGCCCTGCTGACATCTCCTCCTCAGGCTTGCTCTCGTGACTCTCCCCAGCTGACCTTCAGCAGCGGTCGGGGTCACGTGAGGTGTCCTGCTGTGACATTTCCTTGCAGATTTTTCTTGCTCTGTTTTCAGAGCACAGTCCTGGTTGACGCTCTCTGCCAAAGTGAGGTGGATACTCTACCACTCTTCTCTTTGCACTGATATTTGAGGCAAGCCTCAGATCAGAATCATCACCAAAAGGATCGAGCAGCTGCCACATCACCCCCACGTGCCACGTTTGCAGAGCGTGGCAATGGCTGCAGTGTCAGTGCCTGAGCAACCTTCTCCCTGTGCCAGCAGAATGAAGAGTTCTCTGCTTTGGCCACAAAGCTGAAGTACACTGAGAGGAGTCCCACTGTGCCTGCTGTCTCACCCCTGACACTGTTCAACAATCCCTCTGAAGGGGAGCTGCCATCTCTGAGCAGACTGTACACCCAAGCCCACAGTGCTTTACAGACCCTTCCCAGCAGGGATCAGGAGCCCCAAGGGCCGTCTGGCACTCAGCTTCCAGGGCCAGGAGGAGCTGGGGCACTGCAGGCTGCAAAGCTCAAGCTGCTGCTCCTGCAGCACAGGGTGAGGCAGCTCAGCACCGTGGAACACCTCAGCTGGAGAGAGGCTTTTTGCTGAGATCATCCTGCCCAGCTGCTCCCCAGCACTGACAAGGAGTGCCCAGGAGTGCCAGCTCTGGGCAAAGGGAAGCTGAGAAACATTTGCACAGATGGGAAAACCCGGGCTGTCCTCAGGCCCAAACCCACCTGCCTCCCCAGAGCAGATGCCTGCTGGGCTCACTCCTGCTGACCTGTCTGAGGCTGAAAACTCAGCAGCACAGCCTGCCCTTCCTCTTTGCAGAGGCACCTCAGCCACCCAGAGGGCCCAGGAGCACCACGGCTGAGAAGCTGGGCAGTGGAGCTGACAACAGAGGAGACCCCTGCATGATGCTGCACCTGCTCTGCCCGTGGCTGCCAGTGTGTGCTGGTGCCCCTGGCCCCATCAGGGTGACAGTGACAGACACAGATTATTCCCAAGTGCAGCAGATGTCTGAGACTGAGCAGTTTTTATACCAGGTTTCCCTTCCCAAACCTGAACAGAGATTGGTTTGAAGGCGAGCAATGCAGTCTGAGCTGCCCAACCTCCTGCAGGCATAACCCTGGTACTCAGGGTTACCTGAGTTACTGCCTATCTGCCTTTGACCTGCAGCGTCCAGAAGGCTCCTGCAGCCCAAAGGCAGCTCTGAGATGGCAACATCAGGAGCAGGACCAGGAGTCTGGGAGGTGCCTCTCTATTGAAGGCAGGCAGTGCAGTTATTTACATATTCAGAGGTGTTTCTCCAGGTCTGTTTCCAAGGTTTCACACCCAGAAATCCTGTGCAAAGAGCACAGCAGCTCAAGGCAGGAGCCAGGGTCACCTGCTGAGGTCCCACCTTGCAGACATGTGATGTGTGTGTGGATCCTCAGCTGGCTGCAGGGGAAGCCAACAGCAGTGCCCAGCTGTGCAAGCCAAAGGATCTGCAGGGAATGTCAGCCTCCCCTCCACTCTATCCCCTTCCTTCACCAGAGCTGGGGTTACCTTGGCTCCAGTGCTCCTCCTCCTGCCCTGCCACCTTCCCACATGGGACTGGTGCCTGGGGGAGGCCCACAGCAGCAGGGGTCACCCTTCCCAGGCTCTGAGCCTCTGGCTGCCCTGGCACCTGCAAGTCAGGCTGGGAGCAGGCTCTGTGCATCCCTGGCAGGAGTGCACTGACAGCCCAGGAGGAGACCCTGAGCTCTGCTCCCTTGGTGGAGGTGGCAGCAGGTGCTCCACAGCCCAAGGACTCTCAGACAGGGAGCACTCGAGGGGGGAGCTCAGTATTTGGGATGTCTGCGGCTTGTGAGGATGGGAACTGAGATAAACCCCTGACCTGTGCTGGTGCATGTGACATGCAGGAGTTACCACGGGTGCCATGATTTATGCCATGATTTATTCCTCCTGCTGCTGCTTCCTTTGGGTGGGTGGGTTGGTTGGCTGGTTGGTTGGCTGGTTGGCTGGTTGGCTGGCTGGTTGGCTGGTTGGCTGGCAGGCAGGTTGGTTGGTTGGTTTTTCCAGGCATTAACAGGATCACCTGAAGACTGAAAGCAAATCTGAAAATGCATTAAAAAGCCCTTCAAGGCAGTGTGAAATGCTCCAGCAACTCTGCCTCAAGTTTCCAGCCTGAGCTGGTGAGCAGGCAAGGCACAGAGTTGTCACGCACTGATATCTACACGTTAAATTACTCATCTTAATTGGTATCTAAAGCTTTGCAATATTTGTTAATTTTATAAGATTATTCTTTTTCTATTCCTTCATGGAAGCAAACAGCATTGAAATATTAGAAAAGGAAATAAGCAAAAAGATATGTTATGCTCCTTGTTGTAAGAATATTCACTGGAGACACACAAAGTTTTAATGTTAATGTCTCTGCATCACTACTCCCTGCATGCTAAAATAGGTTTGGAAATGCTTGAAAGGTTAAAGCTTTCACAAATGATGAAACCAGACCATTTTGGAGCTATAAATCCTGCTCATCTGGGAGAGTTGTTCTTGTGTAAAACCTCATGTTTTCTTGAGAGACTGAGCTGAATATTTATGCTTAGCACATCAAACACAAGGAAGGCACAGAGGTTCACTTGTCTGGGGTGGGTATGTAAGAGTTTCCTGTTATAATTATAATTAGTCACTTATCCAAACTGGAGTGCCTGGTTTTTCATCATTTACCTTTCCAGCACAGACCTGGTGTTGGCTCACTGGCTATCCTGGAGCCACAACTTCATAATCCAGCTGTTACCATTTGTGATTGCTGCTGCTGCAGCTCCCGTCCCTCCTGACACACCAACCCAAGTCGGGCCAAAAGTCAGCCCAGCAAACAAGAAATCAAAGGTGTTGGGGGGATCTGGTTCTCAGCCTGGGCTGAACACCTGGCAAAGGGAGAGAGGAGTCACACAGAGCTGCGAACCCCTGCTGGCCCTGAGGGTCTGCAGAGGGCAGGAGGACCTGGCAAGGGGCCAGACCTGCTCCCCACTGCATCTCTGCAGCCTCAGCTGCACTCCTCCCTCTCCCAGGGCCTCAGCCGTGCTCTGCAGCCCCCCAGAAGCACCATGCTGCCCTTTAGCACAGTGCAGAGCAGCAGTGTGCCCAGAGGTTCTCCAGAGCTCTCTGCCACATCTGCAATGCCATCCCACCTGCCCTGCAATGCACAAGTCCTGGGGTTTGTTATTCTGACACCTCAATGCTCACAAAAGCACTTCTGTAGCAACCTGCTCTTGCCAAAATACATTTTGTGGGGTTTCCGTTTCTTCTTAAATAAACAGCTTCCCCATGCAGTGAATCCAAATCCTGAGACAAAAAAATAAGAAAAGAAATAAACAAAAAATCCCATCATCTCCACAAACACCTCCACCAACCACCAACTCTTTGTGGCTCTTTTGACTCTGATAAGCCAGAGCAGGATATATGGATTTATCGATTTGGTTGTTGCACTGGGATTTGTAAACATTTTCTTGCCTCAGAGCAGGTTTTCAGTGTGTCCCTGAGACTTGCTGCTTTCCAAAACAGGAGCTGAATAACCGAAGCCTTGCTTTGGGATGTTGAACCTGCCGTGTTCCACCGTGTCCCTCTGCCACCGGCGGGGCTCTGGCTCACACAGCTTGGGAGGACACCGCAGCACGTGCCCCTGTTTGGCTCTCCATGTCCCAGCTCTCCCTCATCCAAACAGAACCTGAGCAGAACACATCCATGGGAAAGCACCTGTGCACCAGAACTGGCTCACCCTAAACCCAGACACCCCCTGTCAAAGCTGCATTCAACCACCTGCAGGCAAATTCTGCTGCTGCCTCACCCAGAGCAAGCTGTCTCCATTTGAAACAAGCAACATCCTGGAACCACATCTCACCCCTGCACTGCGGCCCTGGGCAGACAGTTTTAAACTCCAGAGAACTCCAGCCTTGTCGGCCCAAGGTGTGGAATGAAGCCTCACTCAACAGCTCTGAGCAAGCTCAGTCCTGTCTCCCTGCAGAAGATGAGTGGAGAAGCATTTTCTCTGGAGGAAGGTGAAGGTTTGGCTGTGTGTGGGAAACCCAAACACCTCATCTGTGATGGGATCCCTGCTCAGCCGGAGCTGTCAGACTGTTTCCACCTCCCTTCCAAGATGAGCATCCCAACATCACTAAAAATAGAGACTAGTGGTTAGGTTTTATGCAAATGACAGCTGGAATAAGACATGGTTTAAAGATAGAACTTTAGATCTCCCAAAGGAGAGGAAATGGATTGAGAGGCTCCTGTTTCCCCCAGTCAGGGCACCCCTGCGAAGCTGGGCCTCATCCCAAGTGTTACTTAATTCTATGGCCTTTATAGCAGGGCTCTTCTGCCCTCACCCAGTCAGAGCAGAGCCTGTCTCTTTCCAGCACCCCACATGCTGCATTCTTGCTTTTGTGTGCAGTTGTAGGAGTTAAACAATCCACTGCTTCAATTATTGCGATTTTGTACTAAAAGGTTCTGATCGGCAGTGCTGCTTCACTGGAGCCATTTGAGTGCCACGGCCCGGGAGGAGCAGGCTGGGCCAGCACCCCAGTAACAGCTGCAGGGCCCCAGAGGGGGCAGCTGGACGTTCCTGCCACGCTGTGATTCCCAGGAATCACCCAGACCTCGGGCACGAGCACAGCCCTGGCCAGGCCCCAGCTGGGGCTGCTGTGGGGTGAGCTGGGGGCTCACACGTGGGCACCCCCAGTCTGGCCACCACCCAGTGCTGGACACCAGCAGTGCCCTGCTGCCCCAGAGCCTGCAACCACCACGGACACTGAGGAGCCCCAGGGCCAGGCCCTGGTGAGCCATCTGTCCTGGTGAGCCATCTGTCCACCCACAGCAGAGCAGGAGTGCTGAGGACACCCTCCTGCCCCAGGGCTGCCTCCTGCCCTCTGTCCCCACAAACAGCTGTGAAAAACCAACCAAAGGAAAGGAAGAACCTCAATAACAAATCACACAAAGCCTGCACGGGAGCACAGGACAAACCAGCCCTGCTGTGGCCCAAGGTCAGGGTGCTCAATTGCACCCATTAACACTGAGGTGTGACCTCAGCCTCTCCCCTGCTCTGTGTCAGATATTTTGCTGCCTGTAAAAAGCTCTGCCCACCCTTTTGTGTCTCGTTCCTCAGCTCCATCTCCTGAGCCGTGGCCAGCCTGGAGCCAGCTCAGCCTTCCCTCCAGGCTCACAAAACCTTGGCCAGCCCCATCCATTTTTTCTCAGTCCTCCTGCAGAGGATGCTGAGTGGATAAAGGCCTATCTGCCTTTGACCTGCAGCGTGCAGGAGCATGTGGAGCCCTTCTCCCCAGACTTTGAGTCTTTCTCCTTCTCTAGCCCCAGCAGGGAAGGTTTCACTGAGTTCATGGGCAGAGCCAGGTCCCAGGAGCTGGTGATGAGGATGTGCTGATGCAGTGCCAGGGGTAGAAATGACAGCTGCAGGGGAGCTGTTTGGTTGGGGAGGAAGGCAGCAGCAGAGCTGCTATGAATCACTGCCAATTGCTAGGATATCTAAAATTAAACAAAACATCTACACATAGTCTGGAGAATCACAAGCTAAGTACCAGGCAGTTGCCTCCCTGCTGCCAGCAAGTTGCAGATGAGCTGATTTGGTTTTATCCTTTCCAAGCAAAATATGTTATGATTGCTCTGCCTGGGTTGTCACAGCAAAAGCCTCTCGAGGCTGTGACCAGCGGGCTGGGGGCAGGAGACAGGTGTCCTTCCTCTGCAGTCGCTCCATTTCTCTGGGCCACCCTCTTCATTCTCCCTGCTGTGATAAAAATGTCATTTCTGAGCATCCAGGTGCCTTTTGGAACATGTGTTTCTGGGGTCTAATGCAGACAGACTCCATTCCCTGATCTGGTGAACCCAGGACCTGCCCTCACTGGTAAAGGGCACCTTCATACCTGGCCAGAAATGCAGATTTTTCATGTTGGCATTCACAGCAGTTCCCTGGGCAGTGCTGAGCCCGTTTGCCAAGGAATTTCAGGTCAGGGTCACAATATTTCCCCCCCTCAGAAGCAATTCCACAATAAGGAAAAAGAAGAACTTTTCCTGGCACGTGCTCAGGTTGGTCCCAAGTATCAATCCCTTTCCATGAACTCGGATAAGGAAGGGAAGTGCCTTCACTCTGTGCTGCTAGCAGAGATCACCTCTGCTCCTGGCACAGTGGGGGCACCAGGCCTTTGCTGTGTCCCATGTCCCTGACAAGGGCTCTAAGCCCCTGGAGGCTGCAGCAGGCAGGAGGGGATGCTGGGCACACAGTCCCTGCCCTTCTCCCCACGGAGAGTGACCACCAGTGCAGCAGCTCCCATCTTGCTCTGCCAAGGCTTCCCAGGCACTCCTGCAGTTAGGAGCTGGAGATGTCAGCCAGTGCACACATCTCCCAGGGCACACACACGTCCAGCCCCTCACCCCTGCATGGGCACCCGGCTCCCCTGCTCATCCCCAGCTGGCAGTGACGCCTCTCCAGCAGCACGGAGCCCCAGCCCTGCTCTCCCTGCCCTGCTGAGACACGAGGGCAGCAGCTGTCCCTGGCAGGGACCCCACAGTCACAGAGAGCCTGGCACACTGCGGGGGCTGATGCTGCCCTGCTGAGGGTGGCAGTGCAGGAGCAGCACTGCAGGGCCGGGACACACCACCCTCACCTCCAGCAGCTCTCCCTCAGGCCACGGAGGTGCCAAAGTCAGTCCCTGCCCTTCCTTGGAGCCCCTGTCAACCCCATTGCCCAGGGCTCCAGCAGCAGGGGAGACCCTGGCCAGGCCCAGAGGGTCCCACCCACCCAAAACTGATCCTGACCCTGACCCTGCAGCTGTGACTGAGCACACGGGGATGGCTCTGTCAGTGCCACCAGCCCTGACTCTGCAGCTGTGACTGAGCACACGGGATGGCTCTGTCAGTGCCACCAGCCCTGACCCTGCAGCTGTGACTGAGCACACGGGATGGCTCTGTCAGTGCCACCAGCCCTGACCCTGCAGCTGTGACTGAGCACACGGGATGGCTCTGTCAGTGCCACCAGCCCTGACCCTGCAGCTGTGACTGAGCACACGGGATGGCTCTGTCAGTGCCACCAGCCCTGACCCTGCAGCTGTGACTGAGCACACGGGATGGCTCTGTCAGTGCCACCAGCCCTGACCCTGCAGCTGTGACTGAGCACACGGGATGGCTCTGTCAGTGCCACCAGCCCTGACCCTGCAGCTGTGACTGAGCACACGGGATGGCTCTGTCAGTGCCACCAGCCCTGACCCTGCAGCTGTGACTGAGCACACGGGATGGCTCTGTCAGTGCCACCAGCCCTGACCCTGCAGCTGTGACTGAGCACACGGGATGGCTCTGTCAGTGCCACCAGCCCTGACCCTGCAGCTGTGACTGAGCACACGGGATGGCTCTGTCAGTGCCACCAGCCCTGACCCTGCAGCTGTGACTGAGCACACGGGATGGCTCTGTCAGTGCCACCAGCCCTGACCCTGCAGCTGTGACTGAGCACACGGGGATGGCTCCCTGTCCCACCAGCAGCCTGGACTGTGCCCAAGGAACCCCCAGGGTGATTAACAGAGCCAAGGGGGTGATGAAGCATTAACCACTGGCAAGGTGCTCTGGGTGTGCTTTGCAGCCCAGCCTAAAACCCAGCCCGAGCATCAGTCCCTGGTAAGACAAACACTGACAGCTGTGCTCTGAAATCTGTCACAAGCAGGTCTGTGTGTCCTGGAACAGGTAAAGGAACAGAAGAGGTGCAGGCTGTGAGTGCTTCAGTCACACACAGACCTTCCTGTCAGAGCCAGCTGCTTCCACCGCCGTGTCTGCACAGGGTTACTTCTGTGGTTCAAACTACAAAAATCCACACCTTTGATCACAGAATCATTCCGACTGGAAAAGCCCTTCAAGGCCATCAAGTGCAACCTGTGCCTGATGCCCACCTTGTCCCCAGCCCAGAGCACTGGGTGCCATCTCCAGCCCCTCCTTGGACACCTCCAGGCACAGGAACTCCAAACCTTCCTGGGCAGCCCTTTCAAATGCCTGGAAACCCTTTCCTTAATTTCCTTCCTGGTGAAAGAAATGAGGAGTCTTCATTTATTTAAAAGCAGATTATTGGATTTTCTGGCAGTCGCAGGTGTTTTCACCACTCTACTGGAAACATTTGAAGAATGAGTTTACAAAAAGAATTTGTAGAAACCACACAACAACCTGCAAAACAGCAAATGGAAGCAGAATACCCCAGGAGCTGGAGGCACCCTCATGACATCCTTGGCAATCTGGGGGGAAAAGATCTCTTCTAGTCCCTGTACTATACATTCAAAAACTTAAAAGTCACTGAAAAGATTACATAAAAAAAGAAGTTGCTTAATAAAATTGCACCTCTTTGCTGAAGAGAAGAAACACCATTATTTAACATGCAAAGTCAATTACACCATAGAAATAGAAAAGCTTCTGACTGCAGTGTTGTTAAGAAGTGTTTTCACATACCATGTGAAGTAGCTGCAAAAGCAGATTGTGAGTTTTTAGAAACATGATTCTTAGCAGATGAAATCTCAGCCAGTAGTAGGCAAGAGCCAAGAAGTAGGAGCATTATCACCATCAACCCTAATTTAGGAAAACATTCTTGAAAAAATTGCTCCAGCCAAATGTGTATAACATTTGGCTCTGAGTGAAATCTCACCTAAACCAATATGTCACAGGCAAGCAGGGTGGAACTGGAGATCTTTGGTCTTAAAACTACTGAGCTGGAGTTCCTCTCAGGCTGGCAGGCACCCTTGGTGGCTCTAAGGGTGGGAGCTGAGGGACCCATGGGACACTCAGGCCTGACTTCTCTCTCCAGAGCTCCCAGTCAGGCTGAGGGCTCGGGCCCTGGGGTGTTCCTGCAGCCTGGGAAGGGTTCTGCTCCCCAAAGCTGCTGCACTGCTGGAGTCCTGCAGCCCAGCTCTGTGTCCTGCACCCTAAGAAGTGGCTGCCTTAATTTGGGCTCTCACATGGCTCATTCTGGCTTCCAGCTCCAGCTCCAGCTCTCAGAACTCCCAGCAGCTTTCGTAGCTCCAGGACAAATTTAGATTTTTTCATGCTTTGCCACATTGCGGAGCAATTAAACATTAAACATCAGCAATATGGCAAAGGCAAATCTACAGCTTCTGTCTTGGGGACAGACAGCGTTTCCCCAGCATTCCAAGATGTTTTGCCAAACGTGGCTCCTTCCCAGGAAAGCAGGTCTCTGCTTCAGGTCACAGCGAGCAGCTCTGTGGGTTTCTCTCTGGGTGATGCCATCAGCACACTCAGGCTGCTGGAGATTCCCTCTTCTGAGCACTGGGGGTTGGAAGCAAGTGGGCCTGATGAAAAACCCCTGGAGTTTGCATTCCCTGCCACGGCCTGTGTGCCCAGGGGCTGCTCTGCTCTGCCCAGAGCAAGGGAAGCACAGCAGAGCTGTTCCACAGCCAGCATCCACCCAAGGGCAGGGAGAGGGGGCAGGGAGGAGCAGGCTGGCAGGAGGGCAGGGTTGGATGGGACACTGGAAAGGAATTCTGCCCTAGGAGGGCAGCGAGGCCCTGGCACAGGGTGCCCAGAGAAGCTGAGGCTGCCCCTGGATCCCTGCAGTGCCCAAGGCCAGGCTGGAGAGGCCTGGTCTGGTGGAAGGTGTCCCTGCCCACGGCCAGAACCAGAAGAGCTTTAAGGGCCCTTCCGAGCCAACCATCATGGCTCTGTGCAGGACCTGGCTGTGGCAGGGGCTGCAGGAACCTCCCTGCTCTGGTGGCTGCTGAGGGCTCCCTTTGTGCAATGTGCAGAGAAGCACTGCACAAGCCCCACAACTGCACAGACCCCAGCCCTGCATGAGCCCCACAACTGCACAAACCCCACAGCTGCACAAACCCCAGCCCTGCATGAGCCCCACAACTGCACAAACCCCAGCTCTGCATGAGCCCCACAACTGCACAAACCCCAGCTCTGCATGAGCCCCACAACTGCACAGACCCCACAACTGCACAGACTCCATCACTGCACAGACCCCAGCCCTACACAGACCCCAGCTCTGCACAAACCCCAGCCCAGGAGCTGCCAGGAGCAGCAGAGCCTGGGCAGCCCAGCTCTGCAGCAGCACACAGCTCCTGCCCAGGTCCTGGAAAAGCCCGAGATGTTCACTCCAGGTGGCCCTGTTGGAAGGGGAGGAGCTGCAGCAGCACCTGCAGTGAGCCCAGACCTCGGGCACAGGGGTGCATTTCCAGCCAGGGCATCCCAGCCCTCTCCAAGGCTTGCCTCCCCACTCTGCACATCCCACAGCTGCTGCTGCCCCTCCTTTCAGAAGGCAGCGTTGTCCCAAGGGTGGACATGAGGATTAACATGTCCATGTGGCCAAGGCTACAATTATACCAGGCAGTAAAATCACTTTATGGCACAAACCTATTTATGACAATTCTTATCAACCATTATGCATGAGAATCACATGCATATGGGGATCAGAGAATTTCAGAACTTCACCAAAACCATGGGTTGGTTACGTCAGTCTCTCATGTTTGGTTCTGCCTTCCATTTTTGAGAAGAGCTGATTTAAAAATACATCATATCCATGTGCCTCAAAAGAACTTAGGAACCAGGGCAGGAAGCAGGTTCTAAAGTGTTAATGCACAGGGAGCTCTTTGTGACATATAATTATCAATTTGTGCAGTGACTGCATAATTAATATGTGGTCTCATCTCATTCTCTTTTAAATGTATTCCCACACTGCCTAGAAGTTGTTGGCTAATGAATTAAACAGTTTGATGTTGATGAATCACAATTTTGCCTATCAATATTAAAATATTGCCAGAGGTATGTTTTCAGTTTGGGTCATGAAAGTTTAAATTGTAATACTGTCAGAAATGCAGCATCCTGTGTTCCCAAGCTTTGCTGCAAAATCAGAATAGTCCAAGTTTTGTTTTCAGATTTGGGGGTTTTGAACTATCTTTATTTGCTTTCTTCCATTGAAGAAATGACAGGAACATAAGGTATCTCACAAAACTTCAGACTTATCAATAACAGCATCTAAAACAGAGAAATTCAGTTACTCGGGAAACCTCAACTCAAAACTAGTTTGTTCCTTGGACTGTGATTAATGTGGTAAGTGAGAGCAGATGGTGAACACTTCAAGGAGCCTCTGTGCTCCAAAGAAGTGTTAATTACCTCCAGAGCTGCAGCAGAAGGATAATGGGGAAGAACAGATCCCAGCCCTGCACCGAAGGGACAAGGAGCAAAAGGTACCTTGGCAAGGGACACAGAGGGCAGGGCTGGGTGGGACATTGGGCAGGGATTGTCCCCTGGCAGGGCGGGCAGGGTGGCACAGGGTGCCCAGAGCAGCTGTGGCTGCCCCTGGAGCCCTGGCAGTGCCCAAGGCCAGGCTGGACACTGGGGCTGGAGCAGCCTGGGGCGGTGGAGGGGTGGAACAAGAGGGTGTGCAAGGTCACTTTCAAACCAAAGCACGATTCTACAAAAAGCACCCCAGCCTGGGGGAGCAGAGCCCTGCACATCTGCTCAATCCCAGCCATGGTCACCTGCAGGGACAGGACCCACAGCAGCCACCCATCCCTGAGCTGCCCTGCCGTGTCCCGGCCCTGGCTGGCACTGCAGCAGCTCTCTCCTGGCTTTGTTGCCTGACAAAGGCCTTTCTTGCACACTCACAAGTCCCCCAGGCTCACACAGAGCTTCTGAGGCTCTGTGAATGGTGACATGCCCAGGTGAAACCCACACAAGGCACAGGGCTGGGTCAGAGCCCCTGGGAGGGAGGGACAGCAGGCTCAGCTGGGGAGGAGCAGGGCTGCACTGCAGAGCTCTGGGATAACAAATCCAGCATTGCAGCTGGCTGGGCTCAGAGCAGCAGCCACATGCAGAGTGGGGGTAAAGGCAGGAAACCCATGGCAGGAGGGAACCTTGCTCCCCAGAGGGCTCAGCAGGGCCCAGGCTGCACGGGAAGATGGAGGAGTGGGAGTAGCTGGGGTGAGGAAAAGGTGATGCAGGTGAGCTGGGATTCCCTCCTGGTTCCGTGGCCACTGAGAGCACAGACCTGGCTGAGAGTCAATGTTCCACAAGATCAGGTCTCCCAAAATGCTTGTGGATCAGTGCCTCATTTCATGGAAGAAAGACAAAAAAAAAA
>VWYO01009933.1:74544-87306 GCA_013400275.1 Rhadina sibilatrix
CCTCCCTGCCCTCTCCCTGCCCCCTCCCTGCCCCCTCCCTGCCCGGTGCTCCTGCTCCCAGGGCAGCAAGCTGGCACCAGCACACCCTGCCTGCAGGAGCAGAGCCTCCTCTCTCCATTGGCATCGTGCTCTAGATCTTATTTCAACATCTTAATTCTCTGATCAGTAAAGGCTGGAAAGCAATGTATGATCTACCATGAACTACAGCAACAGGAATTAGAGGTAAATTTTCTTCAATGAAGGTAGAGATTGCCTGGCACAGGCTGCCCAGAGCAGCTGTGGGCTCCCCATTCCTGGCAGTGTCCCAGGCCAGGCTGGACACTGGGGCCTGGAGCAGCCTGGGACAGTGGGAGGTGTCCCTGCCATGGCCACCAGGGGTGGGATGGGATGAGCTTTAAGGTCCATTCCAACACAAAGCCTCCTGTGATTCTATGAACACAAGCCTTGCCATCAGCTGCAATCAATGCTGAACCAGGAGATCCCCTCTAAACCCCAGCACCCTCCTCCCTGCACTGTTCAGGACAGCCTTTGCCTTGTGGAGAGGGGAGCAAGTCCCAAGGCTGCTGGGAGTTTGGCTACAGGGCAGGTACTTCCATCACCCCAAACCAGGCACACTGTGTGCCCCTGGCAATGTCAGGGAACGATTAATAACCTTCCTCTGTGTCCAGATGAGAAACAGAATCCCAGCTCTCCTGCACTGCAGGGTTTTTTTAAGCTCAGTTTATTGCAACCTGTCAAGACGCTCTTTGCAATTTGTACCCTGCTGCATCACTCCAAAGCACAACCAGCAGCCTCTCAGCCAAGCTCCACCAGTTATTTGTTCAGTTAATGTCAGGGAGTAATGGGGACAGAAAGGACACTTGTGCACCACATTTATCTACCACATCAGCAAAAAAAACCACAAACAGACCTCAACCCTGTTTAAGAAGCAGTACTGAGACTCCCCAGAGCTCCAGACAAGTTTATCCAGCACAAGTGACCATGCAGCATGTTTTCAAACAGCAGTGTTCCCCACCACGCTCCCACAGCACCATTTCTCACCAGAGACATCTCCTCTGGCAGTGTCAGACACAGTCCCTGCCTAACGAGCTGAATCCCCCAGCACAGGGCTGGCCCAGCACTGTGGAGCATCCCGCTGGGACTGTCACCACCCCAGCTGCCCCCTGCTCCTCCTCTGCTCCTGTGACATTGTCTGGTGCCCCTTCAGGTCAGCCTGAGCCCAGGCCTGCATGGCTTACAGCAAGGAGCCTTCTGGGAAAGCTACAAGTGACTCGTTTTTCTTTCAAGAATGGCTTTTATTGTAACTCCAAAATAAATGTTCTCTAAGGGTTGGCCTTCCACCTTCTCCCCTCCTGTAAGGGGTTTCAACTCTACAAACAGGCAGATATACTTGACTTTAATTTGTCCCTGGTTTCAGTGAACGGCACCCTGGCAGGGAAGCTGTTCCCTTGGGGGCTGTTCACATGCACACATCCCCACCTCCCTGTGCAGGCCCCCCTTTCATCCCAGCAAAGCAAACCCCTCTCACCAGGGTGGCTTCACCCTGCTGCCACTCCCACCCCAGCTTCACCCAGAAAAGCAGGTGCGGCCCCTCCTCCCTGCCGGATGCCCCACTCCCTGCCCAGCCCCAGCTGGGGCAGCCCCACACCAGGGGCAGCTGGGCAGCTCTGTGCTGGGCTGTTCTGTACTGGGGCAGCTGGGCTGTTCTGTGCTGGGCTGTTCTGTACTGGGGCAGCTGGGCAGCTCTGTACTGGGGCAGCTGGGCTGTTCTGTGCTGGGGCAGCTGGGCTGCTCTGTGCTGGGCTGTTCTGTGCTGGGGCAGCTGGGCTGTTCTGTGCTGGGCTGTTCTGTGCTGGGGCAGCTGGGCAGCTCTGTACTGGGGCAGCTGGGCTGTTCTGTGCTGGGGCAGCTGGGCTGCTCTGTGCTGGGCTGTTCTGTGCTGGGCTGCTCTGTGCTGGGCTTCTCTGTGCTGGGCTGTTCTGTGCTGGGCTGCTCTGTGCTGGGGCAGCTGGGCAGCTCTGTACTGGGGCAGCTGGGCTGCTCTGTGCTGGGCTGTTCTGTGCTGGGCTGCTCTGTGCTGGGGCAGCTGGGCAGCTCTGTACTGGGGCAGCTGGGCTGTTCTGTGCTGGGCTGTTCTGTGCTGGGCTGCTCTGTGCTGGGCTGCTCTGTGCTGGGGCAGCTGGGCTGCTCTGTGCTGGGGCAGCTGGCTCCCAGTTGCTCACCTCTCCTGCTGCAGTGGCACTGCTCCCTGGCTGGCTCCAGGCTCCATCCTGGACACAGCCCAGGCAGCCTGAAGCACTTGGAGAGAAAAGAGAGGCCTGTTGGGTGTCTGGCAGATAACCCCAGTGCCCCTTGAGCTTGCCCTGGCAGGGCTCAGCTCCCAAAGGCAGTGCCATCCCCTCCTCTGCAGGGGTTTGGGTGAACCCCCATTCCCTTGCTCCATGCTGAACCCCAGAAACATGGAACTGCCTGGGTGGGACCCCAGGGAGTCTCTGCCTGGGCTCAGGCCAGGTTACTCAGGGCTCTACCTGCCCCCTTGGCTCTGACAAACCTCCCTGGACAGGGGTGCCACACACTGAACTCCCCACTCCACTGCCTGGGGGGAGGCTTCTCCCAACACCCAGCCTGAGCCACTTGGCCAGCAGCTGGACAGGCAGCAGGAGCAGGGTCCTGCTTCTCCTCTGCCTCTTCAGCAACCCTGGCACAAAATGCTGAGGCACAAAAACCTTCATCTCCTTCGTGTTCAGGCAAGGTCCCAGCCCAACAGCGAGTTCCCCACGTTGTCCCCCGAGCCAGTGACAGGACAGCAGCCCAGGGCAGATTAGACTCCATCTATTTCAAATTGCAGCAGGGACTTCAGCAGGACTTCAAGGGTCAGAACATTTTTTAGGGATGAACATCATTCCTAAATGATGAAGAGAGGTATTAGGCCACTTTGAATGAATGAATGAATGAATGAATGATTACCAGCAGTGTAATTAGTGCCCCTCAGCAGCACCAGCACACACGTGGTGGTGCATATTGCAACCTGAAACAATTCTGGAGGCCTGTGCTATTTCCAGTGTAGCTGGGAAAAGGGATTGCCGTGTCATCAGGCAGTGTGGTGACATCCTCCTCATCTCACCCATCCTTTCCTGCCTGGTAGCCAGGGAAGGTCTCTTCTAGGAGACTGACAACGTCATCCTATGGAGAGTACCAAGGCAGAACCAGCCCTGCTCCCATCCTGTGAACACAAGAGAATTCATGGAAAGAAGTTGCAGGAAACTGTGATCCCTTAAAGGGTGACCCACCACCAGGTATTTTTTCCCACTGGCCTCAGAACTCCTCACATGTCTGTGCCAGGGGACACCTGGGGGTTACTCACTTGCCTGTCTGTGCCTATCCTTGGCAGCCCCAGGGACTCTGACAGTGTGACTGCTCCAAGGAAGGTTCTGTCAGGGCACTCCAGCTTCCTTGTGCCATTAGGAAGGTCAGGGCCACTTCTCCCAGAGTGTGCTGTGGCCCACTGAGCAGGATGTGCCCACCTGAGCATCTCTCCCAACCCCTGAGTCCCCCTTTAGTGCCCTGCAATGTGCTTGCCCTTGGCTGCCACCTCTGTTTGTCAGATTTCTTTGAAAATGCCTCTGGAAGTCCTGGATTGCAGCAGACACAGCTCCCACAGGACCACATCCCCTGCCCAGCTGGCAGCACAGCAGAGGAGCTGCCTCTGTGCTGCCCCAAGACCCAGACATCCTGAACAACTGGGATGTGCTGCCTGGAAGTGCTTCCATGGCTTTGTAAGACTTCCATGAGATTAAAAGCAAACAAAACCCCCCCCAACCAACCAAAAACCCAAATTAAAAAGACCAAGGAAGTTGTCAATAGCATCTGCTAATTTTGAGTGTTGCTTGCATCAGGTAAGAAAAAGGAGATTTACACCCCCACTGCAAATCCAGCCCCATCTGGAGTCCCTGCTTCCCAGAGTGATGCTCCTCAATCTGCTCTGGGGTGCCATTTGTCTCCAAACAGAAAGTTTCTCTTCAATTAATTTTATCCTACTTAAAAAAAGAAGTAACCAGAACCAACAAAATCAGAACCTGACCACGATAAATCTGTGTATTTCTGTGAAAACAAGGTTTAATCTGAAAATTGCCATTAGCTCTCTCTGGTGCCTTGCAGAACTGCAAAAGCCAAGCACATGCTGCAGTGAGAATGCTGCTGGGCTGCAGCGTCCAGGCTTTTCTGACTGAGGATGCCCTGGGACAGCACAAGACAGAACTCATCACAGCAGCATCACCTGGTCACCCCACAGACCCTTGGAGCAGTGGCAGGCTGCCTGAGCTCCCAGGGAGGCTGCTGGGACAGGGTGCTCTGCATCCCACCTGCCTGCCCCGGCCCTGCCCACCATCCCCAGTGCCCAGGGACACTTCTCCTGGCCTCTGGCAGCCCCTTAGCAGAAGCAATTCCCATAATAATCCACTCATGCCCTGTGATGAGCACAGGGTGAGGCAGTGGCTGCTGAGCAGGGTCAGGCCCACGGGGCACTCATGAGGAAGCCCCTGAAGCATCTCAGTGCCCACCTGGCAAGGAGCCCACCCCGGCCACTGCTGGCATGGGACACTGCTGGGGACCCGCCAGGAGACAAGGAACTGCTGGTTCTGGGCCAGAGTTCCCTTCAGCTTTAGCAACTGAGCTGATTTGCATGATTCCTCAGTAAGTTCCCACCTTCTGGATCCCATAATAGGTCGCTTTTGCTTGTTGATGTTCCTCTAAACCCTTTATGGGTGAAATGCCATCCTGGGCAGAGCAGCCCCTACTCCCTGCCCAACAAGAGGATCACTCACAGCACCATACAAGCAAACACACTCCACTCCATAGACTTCCAAGGGGCTTTTTTTCCCCAAATCTGACTCACAACTGCAGTGAATTTTGCCCCATGTAAGCTGTATTTCCACTTAACATCAAATGGACACGTGGAACTTATCTTGACAATTAATTAAAAGGATGCAGAAAGGAATCAGCAAGGGGAAAGGAGCTCTGCTCTGTGCATGGAAGCCTGAAATTGGAGCCACTGAATGAGGGGAATAACACGATGGTGATGTGGAATGAAATTCTAAGCATGGATGTGGGGTGTGCAGTTGGAGCTTGGAGCACCTTGGTGTAACAAAGGTTCTGGCAGCTGCCCAGCTGAATGCAGGATGCTAGAAGGAAGCAGCAGCCTCACAGAGTGTACCTCACACACCTGGGTCATGTGTTTGCTTTGCCCAGGTGCTTTGCAGACCTCAGTGTCACCTGCTTGCTCCAAGGAAGCTCCAAGTTGTCCTGAACTTCACCGTGGGAGTCGCTGCAGTCCGCAGAGAGAGGGGTGGGTCTGGGACTCAGCGAGCACAGAACATTTCACTGAAGAGCACTTTATCTGGGGCTCAGCCTCTTCCAGAATTTACACCCCATTTGCACTGCACAGCAGGGAAAGGGAAGAGCAGTACCTGCTCCTACCATAGCTCCCATGAAATCCAGGCTGTGTGCAGCACCAGAAGCATCACTGCTCAGGCTGCGTGAGGAAAGAACCATGATCCAGCTCCTGATCAAAGCCTTGGCTTCTCCCCTGCAGTCCCACCCAGCATGGCATTCCATGCACTGGGTGAAACACGGAGCAGCTGCCCCAGGCTCTGTGGGGCCAGACCAGCAGGGAGTTTTTCACACAGGCACAAGCCTTGGGTTCCAAGCTTGGAGTCTCCTTGCCAATGGCACGGGGTTAATCCTGTCTCTACAGCATCAGCAGAGGAAGCATAGGAGGGGACCTGATGGGTGAGGCTCCTGGCTCAGCTCAGCCTCCCCTCCATGGACTGTGGTGTCCTGGGGAGGTGTTGATGTCTCTGCTGGTACAGACAAGCCATGGGCAAGTCACTTAGCCAGCTGCCCCAGCTGAGGTCCATCATCAGCACAGCAGGACAGGGGCCAGCAGTGGGCCCAGGAGAGCCCCACCTGGGCAGCCCCAGTCCTGGGGACAAGACACACCAGAGCTGTGATCTGTTCTCCTGACGTTATCTTAAGGCTGGCTGATTCACTGTGGTTCTGAGGAAGCTCTAATTATATCTGTGAGCCAGATGGAATGCTGACAAGGGAGAAAAGAAAAGAAAAAAAATCCAAAAAAACCGCTTTGGTCTTGTCAGAGGAGCAAGGCGAGGCCGTGTGGCCCGAGGGACTGGGGCAGCACAAGAGTGTCCCAGGCCAGCCCCCAGCTGTCCCCCCACCAGGCCATCCTGTTAGGGCTGACACTGCCCCAGAGCTCCTGGCACACTGCTCAGTGCTTTGCCCGCCCCAGGGCACTCCTGGCACACGGTGCTGGAGCAGCCTGCAGTGCTGTCACCCACCACAGCCCAGGCTGCCCTCCTGGCACAGGGATCAGGGACAGAAAGCGCCCACCATCGCTTGCTGCAGTGCCCAGGCTGACCTCTGACAGCTTGGCTGAGCACAGGGACCCAGGCAGCACAGGGGCCTCTCCATGAGAGCACAGGGATCTTCTCTCTGTGAGCACAGACCCCAGAGAGCACAGGGCCTTTTGGATCAACCAACCTGCCAGGCACAACCCCCTGGATCAACCAACATGCCCATGCCATTTTAGTAAAACATTTATTTGTTCAGGTGATTGAAGCTACCATGTTTACAGCTCGTGAGCTCACCACTGGCGACATGGGACACGACCTGGGACTGCAGCTGTTGCCACCAGATTTCTCATCATAATTCTTAGTTATAAAAATCTTGGACACCAGAAAAAACAGGTATTTTAGACCGTAAGTGGCAGATGGGAGACGGGAAACCTGTGAGGGGGAAGACAGTTTCTGGAGGCAGCCGACCTTGAGGGCCACGGGGCCTCGGCTGCAGCTTCAAGTAAAGGTTGCGGCGGGCGAGGCGGCGGGCACGGCGGGTCAGTCCTCGCAGAGCTGGAACCGGATTGTTTTCTGCCGAGTGCCAGCATCCGTGGCAGGGCTTTCGGGGAGGGCAGAAGGGCTGGTGTCCTGCAGAGGGGCCCCGGCTTCTGCACAAAGAGACAGAACAGACACAGTGAGGGGACCGGGAGCAGCAGCCGCCTTTCCCCATGGCCAGAGCCACGCTGACGTGGGAGGGACCACAGCCAGAGCCCCAGCAGCTGCCATGGGGCCACTGATGGTCCCAGAACTGCTGCACAGCCGGCTGGGCCCTGCACCAGGGGTCCCAGAAGCTGCCACAGAGCCAGCCCGGGCAGGAAGCAGCAGCAGGCCCTGCCCTCAGCCCTGGCACCCGCTGTCCTGGTGCCATGGGCACTGCAGGGCTGGGGCAGCAGAGCCTGGCAGCTGGCAGGGGACTGGGCTAATGGAGACTGGGCTGGCAGGAGACTGGGCTAATGGAGACTGGGCTGATGGAGACTGGGCTGGCAGGAGACTGGGCTGATGGAGACTGGGCTAATGGAGACTGGGCTAACAGGACCCAATGTCCCCACCCACACTCTGCCACAAGTCTTGTCACCATCAGGAGTGCAGGCACAGCACTTCTGCTGCTGCCGCTTCAGGCAAAATCCAACAAACAAGACAACCCCCAAACCTCCAACAGAACCAGCAAAGGTCATTGTTCCAGAGCCAGAGACTTCTCCATTTTCTAGATTTGTTCCTGCCCTTGCACAGGCCCAGCCTTTGCCCACGGCAGGGACCCCAGCTCCGCACACTGCCGGGGGTTGACGCAGAGCTGGGGACCCCAGAGCAGAGCAGCAGGTGGGCACAGACACAGCACTGACCTCCCTGAGGTCTGCATGCACGAGGAAAGGTCACTGCAAGGAGGATGTGCCATGTCAGCGTCCTGCCCCAGACCAACCCCAGGGCACAGGGACAGCCCACGGGGCAGCTGTGCCACCACCTCGCCTGCTCCCACTGCACCGGCCTCAGCTGCCAGGCAGCACAGCCCCCTCACTGCAGGGAGCCCTGCCAGACCCTGCAAACACCAACCAGGCAGCACCCTGAGCTCATCTTTGCCTTGCTGTGGGTTACAGCCCCCAGACCAGACTGGCCACGGGGAGCCCAGGCTTAGGCCAGGTGAGGGTCCCTGTGTGCCCACCGAGGGCGCTGGGGGCCAACCCTGACTGGTTTTCCTCATTCTCTCTCCCCGTGGGAATCTCCCCTGCAGAGATGGCAGAGCTTGCACTCAGCACTGCAGGTGCCCCCAGAGCAGCAACCTGGCAGTGCAGGAGGAAAACCAGCTCACACCACGCCAGGCACACCAGCCTGGGCTCACCTTTCAGATTCCTGACCCAGATGCTTCTAAAGTGCAGTTCTTGAAACGACCTGAGGTGACACAGCACCACAAAACCTGGAGCTTATTCTGTTCACTTTAATACAAACACAGTCCCTGATGTAGGGTCTGCAGCCAGCCGTGTGCCACATTTGCTCTTTCCCTTTCAAGTTTCCTTCCTTCCAAGCCAAGCTTCCCTTTCTCTCCAGCAGCAACCTTCCCACTGGCTCTTGTGAATGCATCTGTTGCGTTGGAAGTCCACAGCCAGCAAACCCCGCAGGCCTGACGTGTTGCTGGGCTGGTGTGACTGGTGCAGGCTGTGGGTGCTGTACCGGGCACCCTGCTGCTCCACACCTGGCACAGGCCTGTTCCTGTGCCAGACCTCAGCCACTTCGCAGCCCGGGCACCCAGGGACAGGGCACAGGCGTTGCCATTCACAGAGCTGCTCTGCCCACCATGGCTTCAGGCCACGCTTCTTGCTCTGTGCCTGCCTGCAGCCAGCAGGGAACGGGGGACAAGCTGCTGCTGAGCAGCTGGGCTGGCACCAGCCACCCCTCTGCCATGCCTGATGTCCCCAGGGACAATTCCACAGTCACAGGGGTGCAGCACCACAGAACCGTGAGAGAGGACTTAGTGCTTGGCCTGCAGGGAGCCCCAGCTGGGCTGAGGGGCCATGGTGGGTCTCGACCCACAGCACATCTGCCCCAGGCCAGCACCCAACACACAGCCAGGCACACAGGGACACGTTTGCAAAGGGGAAACGGGAGAACCACCTTTTTTGTACACAGGACCCTATGGACTGGCCACAGTTTGCTGCTTTTAAACCAGAACTCTGCCCAACATTAAAATTCCTGCCAGGAGAAGGCACTGTGCCACTGGGTGGCTGCTGTTAGTGCAGCTTTGGGGCAGCAGTGGTGCACCCTGGGCGGGCAGCAGCAGCATGGAGCAGGGAGGGGAACGTTCCTGAGCAATCACAGTGCTGACAGCTGTGACCACTCTGCCAGTGGGACTCCAGCACCACCAAAGCTCCCTTGTCACTGCAGCTCTGCCTCCCCTTGCTTGATAGGAAGTGATGCTGGTAGCAGCTGTACCTTGCTCCTGGTTTGAAGCCACTCCCAAGGAAGCAGCGTGCCCTCTGTCTGTGCTGGGTGCCCACCATGGCTTCAGGCACAGTCTTGCCAGGGCACACCAAGGGCCCTGCTGCACATTCCAGAGGGCACACACAGCTGCACAGCTCCGTGCCACTCACAGCTCCGGGATGCTCCAGAGCAGTGCCCAGCAGGGCTGCCATGGTCCCCAGGAGGCAGCAGCATCCCTGAGCTGCTGGCAGCCAGCCTCCAGCAGGGATGAGAGCAGCTGGTGCCAGTGCTGGGAGCAGCTCTTGGGCAGGCAGCGTTCCTGTGTCCCCTCTCCCATGGCCAGGACACCTGGCCGTGGTTTGCAGCTCCCTCTGCACGGCTGCAGAGCCGCGTGGGCACAAGGGCAGGGCTGGCAAAGGCGTGGGACACGCTGCAGAAATACAGCCACGCTGGCAGCAGGGCCAGGCAGCAGCAGGGACCCACGGTGAGGCCGTGCCTGGGCACAGCAGGAAGGCAGCACAGACACAGAGACACCACAGCACCCAGCTCCTCCAGCCAGGCACAGCCAGCCCCTCACAGAGCCCCATCTCCAGGGAAGGCCTGGGCACACCCCTGTGTTCAGCCATTGCAGAAAGAGCCAGGAACTTTCTGAAGCAGTTTCTCCTCTACCAGTGCTTGTGAATTAAGACCCTGTCAGGGCTAAAATCTCAGCTAATCTGCAGCTGAGCAGGAGCACACAGAGCCCAGCTGCAGGCAGGCAATGCCTGAGGGGCAGGGAGGCACCTTGGGCTCACGTCCCTGCAGACCCCTCTACAGCTGGGGGTGATGCTGAGGCCACAGCCCATCACACCCCCCCATGCCAGCACCTCCTGGCGAGGAGTTATTCCAGTCTGGGGAAAATAATCTGATGTTTTTCTGATCCAGGTGCATCTTAGCACTTTTTCTGTCTCACACAGTTGGCAGCCTATGGCTGTTTGCAGAACAGAAAGGACAGAGAATTTCCTCCTCTATGAGGCATCCCACATTTTGAATCAAGCCTGAATAAAACCAAATGTCCCACTGCACAGTTATTCCAGTGGGAACAGATGATTCCATGCCCAGGGCATTCCCAAGGGATGATCTTCTCAGCCAGGGAGAGAAACTGGCACGAGAGCAATCCCTGGCTGCCCAGATCCCCTTTCCTGCACTATCAGCAGAGAATCAAACCAAACTCAGGGCCATATGGTCCCTGTAGCTGCTTGACACAGAGGCACCACGGACAGAACATCAGCTGCAGTGCTTAGAAAATTATTCTTTTGAGTGAAAAATTACAAATATAAAAATAAACCTCCTTAAACCACAAGACACCATTAGTATTTTAGCACTTTCACAAAACATCACACAGATTTAGGTCCAGTTTTAGACAACATATAAAAGCATTTTCATTTGATGTTTTCAAAATGCATGATTAAACCCAGCCACTCCACAGAAAACCTCTGACACTCTCCCTGTACCCCAGTGTGGGGGAGAAGGTGCCTCTGCCAGCACAGTCCCTCACTGGCCTTCAGACCTTCACATTTGGCTCACACTGAGCAAAGCCCTTGTCATCACACTGCCAGACCCTGGACAGACCCGCCCTGTCCTCGACAGCACATTATTTAATAGCTCCCTTCTGTTCATCCAGTGCTCATGGGTTGCCAGAGCAATCTGAGGGATTTATTGTAATTTTTTTAAACTTTTCCAGTAGGAAGCGGGTTTTCTCAATTTGAGGCTTTGTCTCCTATTTGGTCTCTGCATTTCCTGAGGGAAGCAAAAAGGGTTTCTAAAAAAGAAGCAGCCTCTTCCTTTTAGGTCCTTTACACCACCCTCATTGACTTTGTTCTTCCACGACAGGCAATAAAATTACCCAGAGCAACCCACAACAGCCAAGAGCTTCAGCCCCAGGCTGCAGAGTCCTGGTGACAGGGACGGGGTGCCAAGGGCTGTGCCCCACTGTGAGATGTTCCCCCACAACTGCCCTGGGCTGCTGCCCTGGCTGGGGCCAGGCTGGCCTCAGGCACCTGCCTTAGTTACAGTGCCCACAAGAACAAGCACACAGGGTATAAAATTTAACTATTCTCTCACTTTTATGGCCACAAAGTCCATCCTGAGCCTATTATTTGGCATCTGAGAATGCACAATGCTCAAATACTCAGAGTTAAGCTGTCTCTAATTTGAATATGATGACCATATGAGTTTAATTAATATTAACTGCAGGCTTCCCTTTACAGTGAGCAGAGCAGCTGCCATCCACATAACGAAATTTGCACCTGCTGTCCCCTACTGCTGCGGGGTTCTGCGCCTACAGAGCGGCCCAAAATCACTCTATCCCACAGGCACCGCAATCAAGAGCAGCTCCAAGGTGAGACCATCATCTTCCAGGCCCTGCAATGCACTCAGGGAGTGAAAAGAACTGGATCAAACCACAAAGTTCAGAGGAAATACGCCCCAGAGTCAAGGACAGCAGGAGATGACCATCACCACTGCCCCAGCCGCCGCCGCAGTGCCCGGGTGGCCGCAGCCCTGCTGAGCCCTGCCCTGCCCTGCCCTGCCCCCCGAGGTGCCCCAGCCCCGCTCCCTCCCCAGAGGCTGCAGGACAGCTGCCTGCCCCGCGGGCTGCCTGCCCTGGGCCCCGGGCCCGGCAGCTCTCAGGGAGAACCGGTGCGGGCCCCCCCTGCCCCAGCAGGCCCAGCCCCAGGGAACGCAGCCGCAGCCTGCTCCTGGTCCTGCTCCCAGCCCCACATGGGAGCTGGGCAGCACCGAGGCCCGGGCGGCTCCGGCAGGGCAGTCACCGCGAGGCCGGCTGGAGTACCGAGTGAATATTTTATTTTACACAACATAACAACACAGCGTTGTTGCTCCTGTACAGCATTTGCCTAAAAACAAAGGCAACACCATTGTCACGGAAAAGAAATATACAGTCTGACCGGTTTTAAAAAATATCATTTTACTGATTGATCCAGAAGTGGTTATTTGTTAGCTTGGAGGAAATTGCATTTCCTTTATAAAAGGCTTTTTCTGTGAAAACTCTCTCTTTTGTTTTCTGCTACCGCAGAACCAGGAAGCCAGTCCTAGAGCAGGGAAGGCACTGGTGCTGTTTCGTGCTTTTTTTCGCCCCTTAAATCTTTTTTTCCTTTTTTTTTTTTTTTTTTTTTTTTTTTTTTTTTTANTTTTTTTTTTTTTTAATCTCTGAATGTTGCCTTCGGTTTTGATATTAAGTAAAACCAAACGAAAACTAAATAACCTCCCGTGTGCACTGGGTGGCTTATACAGAACCCCGCATGAACAAGCCATTAATCAGCGAGACAGCAGTGGACATCCAAATCCAATTCCCCGGGAAAGGGAGTTTCACACAACGTTTGGTGTTTCGTTTTAAGTCAAAATAAAAATTTAAAAAAAAAAAAAAAAGAAAAAAGAAAAAAAA
>VWYO01009933.1:87433-118357 GCA_013400275.1 Rhadina sibilatrix
GGACATGCTCCGCTTGGAGCGCAGGCCGCCGGCGCCGGCGCCGCGGGGCTCCAGCAGCTCGCCGCCCAGCGACCGCCGGCGCTTGGCTCGGGACGCGTCGGCCGGCAGAGTGAGGAACTTACTTGGCTTGGATTGTGCTCTTTTGTACGTGGGGGCCGCGGGGGCCGCCTCGGGGGGGCGGCTGGCCAGCTGCAGGGCCGTGGAGTTATTTCTGTTCGAGTTCTGGGGCTCGGCGCTGCCGCCAGCCTCGCCCTGCGGCTCGCTGCCGGGCTTTGGCCCCGACTTTCGCTTCTGCTTCTGCGAGAGGGAGGTGCTGGAAGTCCAGGCGGGAGGCAAAGCGGAGGTAGTGGTGGCGGAGTCCTGGCTGGAGCCGGCGTCCGGTGACTGCGTCGGGCCGTCGCTGGCAGCCTTGCAGCACTGGATGCCCTCCTCGTGCCCGAGAGCCTGCTTGGACATGGACTGCGACAGCACCCCGCTGCAGCCCTGCATCTGAGCCCCGTTGGTCTGCGAGTACACGTTGCTGACCTTGGTGGCCTTTTGCTGCCCGTTGTTGTTGCACACCTTGTAGCGGATCATGAGGATGATGATGAACACGAGCACGGACGCCACGATGATCCCACCGATGATGATAATCATGGTCCCACCCAGGAACTGGGACTGCATGAAGTGGCAGCGCACGTAATCCTGCTCGGTGGTGAACTGCGTGCAGCCCACGACCCTGGTGGCCGTCAGCGAGGTGATCCCGTCATCGTAGATGGCCAGGACGCACAGGTCGTACATCGTCCCCGCGGCCAGGTTGTTGACCAGAAAGGTTTTGCTCGTGGGAGGTATCATTCTGGGGAAGAAGGAAACCACTGTGAATGAACCTGGTGGCTCACACCGCAGCTTCTCACCCTGTGAGACAGCCCAGGCCGTGCTGGGCACCACCACGCCTTGTCTGTCCTACTTCTTCTGCCACAGCCCCGCGGGGCTGATCTCCATGCCCCCAGCAGCTCCTGCCTGGCCTTTGATGTAGCAGCAGTCACTGCCAAGTCCCCTGGCATGGCTCAGCATGGAAGAGCCCCCCATTAGAACAACCACATCAAAAATATGGAATCACAGGATCACAGGATGGCTTGGGATGGAAACATTTAAGGATCATCTAGTCCACCCTCCTGCAAAGGGCAGGAACACCTCCCACTAGACAAGGCTGCTCTGAGCCCTGTCCAGCCTGGCCTTGGACACTTCGTTGGATGGGGCACCCACAACTTCTCTGAAGAACCTGTGCCAAGGACTCACTGTCCTCACAGGGAAGAATTTTTTTCAGTTATCTGATCTACATCTACCCTCTTTCAGTTTAAAGCCAGCACCACTTGCCCTAGTAATGGACAAAGAAATTCACAGAAGAAATGACCAAGCAAAGCCAGTGTTGAAGGGTGCAACAGCTACACCAGGCAGCACAGAGCCCCTGGCACTTCCCCACATGAGTACCACCAGAAAGCATTGCGAGGAACATGGTCACGGACACTGTCCTCCCTGTGCTTCCATAAAACTGAGCACATTAGGATCCATTTAATCCATATACCTTCACAACCTTTTCTCAGATCAGTTCAGAGGATTAAAGGTCCATCTGGATTATCTAAAACTAATACTGTTCTAAGTAATTTTCCCATTTGTGAGCAGAAATGGCACGAGTCCTTCCTGAGGCTCCCACCATGAGCTGCCGGGGCCGGGCTCCTTTCAGCCAGCACGGCACAGGAACTGCAGCAGAGGGGCTGCCCAGGCCAGGGGCCACACCGAGCACCAAGCACCCAGCACGGTCCCACACGGGCAGGCTGGGGCTGCCTTACCTGTAAACAAGGGAGTCATCGTAAGTACCATTGTACTGGATTTGAAACATACGTATCCCAGGTATATTCCTCTGAAAATTGAATTTCAGCAGGGCCGTGGAGGAGGTCGCCTCCGCAACAACCACCTTCTTATCCTGGCTGACCTTAGTATCCCCGTTGCTACTGCTCGCGTTGGAGCCCGACTTGGTGGATGTGGAGATATCCGAGGAGCCTGGGTCAGGCTCGTGGATGTGGTTTGTGCTGTTCAGCAAGTGGGGGAGTTTGATGATGTGCAGGTCCACTGTCTGCGTGGCCTCCCCTGCTGGGTTGGAAGCAATGCAGGTGAAGGAGCCCGTGTCCTTCACCGTCGTGATAAGGATGTCGAGCGTCCCGTTGTCGTACACCGTGGACCTGGTTGCGTTGGAAATCAGTTTGCCCTCAGGTGAAATCCAATGGATTGCTGGCTCGGGGTCGCCCCGGGCCTTGCAGCGCAGGGCTGCCCGCTGCCCCTCCAGCACCCGCAGCTCGTGGGTGTGCCGGGTGATGAGCGGGGGCTCGCAGAGGAACTCCTCCTCAGGGATCGACCAGAAGTACCGGCCGGACAGGAGTGTAGGAGAGGCACAGGTCTCCAGGTCGTCCTCCCTGGAAAGGCGCCTCAGCCACAAGAGCTCACAGTTGCAATGCAAGGGGTTCCCACCAAAGCTCAGCGCAAATGTCGAGGGGCTGATAATTCCTGAGGTTGCCAGCACCTGAGCGCGCTGGAAGAGCGGATCAGGCGGTAGCTTCTGCAGTTTGTTGGATGTGACGTCCAGCCTGGTCATCTTGTGGAGGTGGGAGAAGGTCCCCTTAGGAATATGGTCAATCATGTTGTGGTCAAGACTGAGAGTGTGCAAACTGACCATTTTCTCCACGGCATCCCAAGGGATGGTTTCCAGATTGTTGTAAGACAAATCCAATTCCTCGAGAGCTAAAACATCATCAAAAGCTGTGGAAGAAATTAAAGTCAGCTGGTTATTGTTCAGTATCAAGTGGTGGAGATTGGAGAGCCCACTGAACATGTCATTAGTGATCTTAGTCAATCGGTTGCTGTTCAAATGCAGAGCCCGCAAATTGCGCAGGTCGGCAAATGCGTGAGGTGTGATAAAACTGATTGTATTCCGGGACAGCGTCAGGTCCACCAGGCTGGTCATGTTGGCAAAGTCTTTCCTTTTAATGTTTGTAACAAAGTTGTCTGCCAGCCGCAGCTCCACGGTCCTCCTGTCAATGTTGGGAGGAACAAACAAGAGCCCTTTCTTGGCACAGAGGGTGGCGAGGTTCGGAGACAAGATCTGACAGACGCAGCGCTTGGGGCAGATCTGAGCTCGCACCGCTACGCCAATGAACAGCAGAAACAAAAGCAGTTTTTCCATTGTAGAACAGATTCAAGAGCCTACAAGGGAGAGCAAACCACAGTTAGTCTCTGTGAGATAAGGGGGACAAAATAAAAAGCCAAGACAGATAGTCTATGGTTAAACCATGGAATTGAAGTTCAGGTAGCAGCGAGTCACCCTCACTGTGTTACTTGGTTCTTCCTCATTCCCCCTTCCCGACACAAGAGTGCCTGTACAGGAGTACAGGTGAGAAGCAGGGATGTTTGCAGATGCAGGTATCCACACCCCGACACTCACATACAAATGACAAAGCCATTGGGAAGCCACTTGCCGCCCCTCGGGCCCCTCCTGCTAGAGCCCATCCTGCTGCCCAGTGCACCTCCACACCCCAACAGAACCCCTTCCACTGTTGGCCATAGTGACAAGTGTCCAGGTATAGAAAATGAGGAGTGGTTCATGTGTGCTTCACTTGCTAAGCTGAAACGCTCAGTGGCCTTGCAATCACAGCAACTCAATGGGTTTACAGCCATCTCCACTGAACATTTAAGCTCTTAATGCTGTTTTCAGAATAAACTCAGAAGGAGCTAATTTAATGTCATTCAAACCCCAAAAATGCAAACAAAACAAAACAGAACAAAACAAAAGAAAACAAAACACACACACAAAAAAAACCCACACAAGAAAAGCCCCCACAACAGAGATCTAAATAAAACTGGCTCTTGGGCTAATTTTAGCTGATCACGGTTTTCCGGCTCACCCTGGAAAGCCCAGCAGTTCAATCAGCTTTATCACTCGCACTGCCAGGCCCAGCTCCTCATGGCAAGTGGGAACAGGGCCGGCAGCAGCCGTGCCCACGCAGCCCAGTGAGATCATCCCTCCGTGACTACGCCAAAGGCTCCACGGCACGGGCAGGAGGGAGGGCTGGGGGACGCTGCTCCGTGGAGCAGGTGGGACCTTGGTCCCACCACAGAGGAGCACCCACGTGTCTGAGAGGGAACTTGTGCCGTTGTGAGTGAGGTGCTCAGGGGGCTCCGCACTGCGACTGAAGCACTCGGCTCCCATTGGGACCAGCACAATTATACCTGTTGGGATCAGATTACTCAGACCCATTACCATCCCAGAGATGCATTAATGAAGCTCAGCTAGAATACAGTTTCACAGCTAGCCAGAACCAGAAGTCTTGAATTGTCATTGATATTTAAAGATATTTAATGTTAGAACAATTACTGCTCCTCTTGTCCGGTGCATTCATAACCCAAACTAAGTGCAAGCAGAGGCAACAGAGAGATTAGTGAAAATACCAGCCCTAAATCCTGCTTTTCAGCACAATCAATATACTTTTTCCTGATACTTCTGGGGACTGCAAATATTCAGGACTACTCCAACTTTTGAGTTCCTGCTGGAAAAATAAAAGACTGCTCCTGCAGTCCAAAGTGGAGTCTGCTGCTGTGGCAGTGCTGGGAGCTGCTCCCACAACCAGGATAACCAGCACCATTCTTGCTGCCGTGACTTGTGGCAGAAAGCAAAGTGCCATGGCAGGGCTCAGGTATGTTCTGTGGACTCACTTTCATGACAGCACTGCAAATCAGGGTGGCCCTGCAGGTGACAAGGACCAGGAGGAGAACAGCAATGCCAAGCAGTGGAGGGAATTGCCTGCTGCAGCCTCCAAACCCCACTGGTGTCACCCACCAGCCACCTCCCAACCCAGCAGCTGCACTCCATGGCCAGGGACTGTCACCTGTCCTTTCCAGGTGGGACTTTGCTCCTTTAATGGACATCTGGAAAGTACTAGATTGGAATGGGCTCAGCGGCTCCGGGCACCTGCAGCACAGCCACTGGGTTCCTGCACAGCCTTGGCTGGGGACACCACACTCATTTAAATTTGCTAACTTAATGCTGCCAATTTAGATTCATGGCTATGATTAAAGTTGTGCCTGGGTTCAGCTAAGTCCATTGCTAGAGCTACCCAAGACTGACACAAGCTTGAACCCAAATCAGCAAGTTCACAAGTTTGGAAATACCACTACAAGATGTTGCAACTTAAACAACAGCTGGGATGAGAAGGCTACCACAAAGTTACCTACCAGCAGAGGTGGGTTTTTTGGATGTTAAGAGAGTTTTGGGTATTGCCTCTGCCAATATCCTCTGGTCAAATGCCCAGCACATGGCCAGAGCTGGATGCAATGCCACCAGTGAACATCAGGTGACACAGAATTAGGAGGAAGGACTGAGCCCTTGGGAGCACGGGGTGCATGGAGAGGTCCCGGTGGACCAGAGTGCCGAGCACCCACCAGCCCTGAGTGCAACAAAGAGCAGTGAACATTTGGCATCTGGGTGCCTCAGCTGATGGAAACAGCAAAGCCACACCAGGATCTACATAAGGATGTTGGTGCCCCAGGCTGTGCAGGGATGAGGACAGCCCATCCTCCCCAGCCTGAGCATCATCCCTTGCTGCAGGGGTAGCACAAACATTTCACCTCCTTGCTGAAAAGAGCAAAGCAGTTCCTCCCAGAGCAGTTCCTCCCAGAGTGCTCGGTGCAGCAGCCTTGTGGCAGTGCCCCACCACTGAGACATTCTAGACAACAGGACCTGGTGGCTTAGGACGACAGCCATCAAAAACACATCTGCTGAAAGTCAGCCTGGACATGTGTCCCCTCCTCTCCCAGCACACCTCATCCCCCACAGAGAGAATCTGCAGAGAGCAGCGCTGACATGGCTTGGAGCTCATTGCAGAAAACACCTTTTTGACTAAGGAAAGCAATATGTGATTCTCATTACTTGCTTAAAAGATAAAAAAACAGAAAGCAAACTGCATTCGTACATAAAACAAATGCCAGCTTCCTGGGAAGATGAGCACTGCTCATTTACTGCTAGGTGCCTGCAGTAGGACAAGGGTAGTCAAGCTCTTCATGCGACATTTGTGATTCACAAAAAAAGCCTCTCAGATATACTGCTCTTTACATCCATTCTGTTGCTACATTTGATCATTTTGAGTTACTCATCTGTCTATAAAACCTAAGTTCAAGCTGCTGTGGGCTGCACAGCTTATGGTCACACAGGGTGGGAGGCGTGTCTCCAAAGAGCAGAGAAGCTGTGAGCCCAGCACACTGCTGGGGGCTGGGAGCCCCTCCACTGCTCCCCCATCGGCTGCAGGGGACTGGCTGGAGTCCCCAGACTGCTGCTCCTGTCTCCAAGCACAGGAAGTCTTTTCCCACCCCCATTTCTCAGGAATGGAGCAGGTCTGACAGTGCTTGGGCAGGGCTGAGGCTCATGTGAGGCAGGGACCCCTCCAGCACCATCCCCCCCTGCCCACCTTCCCTGGCCACTCTCAGGAGGGATGTCCCCACACAGTGGGTGACACTCCCACGGTCCTTCCCCTCCAGGTGTTTCCCACAGGCCTTCTGTCCTTCACACCACCTCCAGCCCAGCTGTGGAGCACGGAGCTCCATCCGCAGCATGGATGCCAGGCTCCTGCCAGCCCCAGCCCTGGATGCTGCACAACAGCCAGCCCTGCACAGAAGAGGAACCCTGAGCTCACACAGGCAAGGTGCAGGGACAGTCGGGCACACTCCAGCTCCAGCACCCCACAAGGCTCTGTGAGATCCACTGGAGGATTTCCACTGCTTCCAGAGGAGCCAGCTGCTCCTGTCAGGGATGACAGCCCCAACAGCCCCTCTGGCCAGCACTTCCTAAGGGCAGACTCCCACCACAAACCTCTGCAGGGTCTGACAGGTGCTGGGAATGGCCAGAGTAACGCCAGCCCCTGTGGGGCACAGCCATCCTGAGCCCCCACCAGCAGTGCCAGGGGGAGCAGCAGGCACAGCCTGGCACCCAGGCAGCAGCAGGCAGTGGGAATAACCACCCACCTGTTCTAGCGACAGACAGAGGTCAGCTGAAGTGCTAATGAGTTTGAAATTCCTGCCTGGAATGGATCCAAGGAACCCAGGACTGAAATGCTACATGCTGTGATGGCTCCTTGTGCCCAGCATTCTCCGTGCTGGGGGTTTTGCCTCCTCCTTTTTGGGATATGAAGTGCAGCATCTGCCAGTGTGCACAGTGCTCCAAAGGGTCATTTACCTGCCGTGGCTCACACAACACATGGGAGCAGCAGGACCCCTAAGACAGCCATGAATTAGCAAACAACTTCCACTACATCCAGTTCCTGTTTGGATGGTCAGTGTCACACATGGCCAGCATGCCAGGGATGCCCAGTGTGCACACTGGAGCCAGCAGCCAGCTCAGAGCCTGGCTCAGACATCATCTGTCATCACTGAGGTCACAGCAGAGCTACTGGCTGCCCTTCCCACCCATCCCAAAGTCAGGATTCTCAGGGTCTTTGCAAATGCAGTTTTGTGATAGGGTTAAAAATAGTCTGGCAGCTGATGATGATCATTTGCTGGGGATGGAGGAAGGGACAACACAGCACCAGACAGCACAGGCACCCCATAGCCATGCCAGAATGTGGTATGGAAAAGGAGACTCTGGGATCTGTGGCATTGCAGCTGCTGGGACCAGTAACGTGGAGAACAAGGAGCTTCAGCTTCACAAATGTCAGTGGTTTGTAAACAGGTTCGATGGTTTTGCTGAATTGGAAACAAAGTACCTGAGGAAAAAAAACATTTGAATTAAAGAAACTCATGCAGAGGTTTGCTCTGGGGGCTGTGCCAGCCAGCCAGTGCTGAGCTGGCCAAGGTCACCACCCAGGAGCAGCAGCCACGACCACAAGGCCACCACGTTTGACACTTGCTATAGGACTGCACAGGTGAATGGATCCCTGTGGGGATCCAAAAGACTGGGAAATCCTTTATCCTGGTCCTAGTCAAAGGGCTTCAAATAGCCATGAACCCCTCAGACCCCTGTGAATCTTAGAAGCAGGAGCAAGGGGAGGCCCAGGCCTAAAGTGAAGGCCAGGGGCAGTGCTGCCAGCTCATACAGGGACGATACCTCTCCTGACAATAATGTAAGTGCCTTCCTCAAAAGTTCCACCTCTGGAATTTTGCTGGGTTTCCCCCGTCTTCTACACAACAAACAGCTTCAGCACTTGCCCTTGCAATATATGGCTTAAAAACATGCCCATAAAGTTCAGAAATCAGGGAGAAAAATAGAATATCCTTTTTGTAAAGCACTTTATTTTAGAATTGCTTCACACTGTCTGGAGCAGACAACACTCAACAATGCCAAGTGCTCAGAAAGGTAAAAAAGCCCCATGGGGCTCCTGCTGGCCTGACCACCCCTGCCCGGCCCGACCGCACGTGCCTGGCCCGACCACCCCTGCCCAGCCCTGACCACCCCTGCCCAGCCCAGATTAATGGCTGAGCGAGGCCGGGTGCAAGGGGGGCCCCCACACGACGTGGGGCCGGGTGCAGGCAGCTCATCAGGCTTTGGTATCCCAGACAGGAGCTCGGAGTGCTCCAGGGGATGAGTCAATGCAGCAGTGCAGAGCACGACTGCAGCTCGGCTGGGTATTAATAGCTGTGCCGTGAGCAAACGCCGGATGGTGCTGCGGCCCCCGGGCTGGGGGCAGCGCCCGCTGCTCCCCCTGCCCCTGTCAGAGAGGGGCACTGAGCCAAGCACAAAGCAGAGGGGAGAAACTGAGAAACATCCTGGGTCAAAAACACAGCTGGGAGATCATCTCCCCTTTCTGAGGGACAGCTCTGCCCTGCCACCGCGCCCCTGTCAAGCCCAGCGTGCTGGTTAAGCTGTGTAAGCAGCTGGGGCTCTGCAGGCACCGCCAAGAGCCTGTCTGGGCTCTTTCCACTGTATGCTCCTGCTCCCTGGGGCAAAGGTCTCAGCAGTGCATCTCTCAGTCCAGCAGCAGGGAGCACCGAGGCACCTCTAACCCCCGTGTAAGGAGCACGGAACGCTGGCACCGTCCATCACCGTGCACGACTGCCCTTGTGCCCTGGTGGCCACCAGCACCCAGGGCTGCTGGTCCATGTGCCAGCCAGGCTCTGTGGACACCACAGGTACAGACAGCTGGACAGGCTGCTCCACTTCCCTGGCCCCCTCTATAAAATGTGCATTAGGAATTCCATCCTTTTCCTTCCCTCCAGCCCTCAGCAATCATCCCTGCAGTGGTTTGCAACACAGGGAAAGCAGCACAGCCCCACTGCCCACACTCAGGAGCTCCCAGCCCAGCTGCAGCCCCCTCCCAAAGCCCAGCCCAGGGCTGCCAGTGCTGTCCAAGACAGCTTCCAACCTCATCCCCCTGAACCCATCAACCCTGCACCCCACAGCCTCCATGCAGTGCAGGAGTCAGGGCCAGAGCTCTGCACAGGGCAGTGTCACCAGAAAGCATCTCAGGTACAGTGGCACACAGTCAATGTGTGTTAAGGTCAGAACACCAAGACATTTAAGACCCCTCCAACCCAAACCATTCTGTGATTCTATACAAAGCTCTCCAGCTCCTAAGGGGTTCCTGTACCAAATATTACACGCATATGCCAAACACTGACATCAGCATCAGCCATACAGCTTCCAAACAGGAGCAGGCCTAAGTGAATAATTGTTTAACCAAGGCAGCTTTTAACTTACCAAAACATCTCTATTGAACTGGGGTGTTGTGGCATTTTAAAAACTGTTTTTGCAACATCAAAGCACAACATAAGGGAAGGGATGTGAAGGGATTTTCTCTGCCACTCCCCTGTCCCTCTGTTCCACAGCCATACATCCTCAGGTGGTACAGGAAGGTCAGGTACCTGCCCGAGCACTCGAACAGCAGTGCTCCACAGGCTGGTAAGCCATACAACGAGCAAACCTGGGATTTCCATCTCAGTGTCAAATGCCCACTGGTGCCCAGCGAGTGCCAGCTGCCAGGGCTGCCCATGTCAGGCACCACTGGGGTGGTGGGAAGGGCAGCAGGTGCTCCAGAGTGCAGCACAGCCAAACCATTCCCTGGCCACAGCCTGGCTGTGACCTTACATCCTCACGCAGCAGTGACCAGTGCTCGTGCTGAGCTTCACCACTCCCACCTGTCCAGCCTGTTCAAGTCCCTTGGGATGCCATCCCATCTCTCCAGGTGCTGAGCACACCACGCAGCTGTGTGTGCCTGCCAGAGGTGCTGAGGGGAGCTGGGAGGGCACGGGGGAGTGACCCCAGAAATGGTCAGCAGACAGGCCTCAGGACACACAGGTGGATACACGACCTCCCACACACCCCAAACTCCCTGGAACTCTCCATTCTTGACACCACCCCACAGCAGTATAAGATACCCAGCACTGGCCATTTCTAACTTATTGCTGGGATATGTAATACTGGAAAAATGAGGTAATTGATGCCTCCTCCCCAGAAATGTTCAAGGTGAGATTGGGCAGGACTTGGAGCAACCTGGTCTAGTAGAAAGTGTCCTTGCCCATGCCAGGGGCATGGAACAAGATGAACTTTAAGGGCCCCCTCCCAACCAAACCATTCTGGGATTCGCTGTGTCTATGAATAAAATTATTCTTAGGGTTTCCTTTGCCAACAAATGCCACCATTTCTAATGCACCTACACTCTCGTTCCCCAATGGGCACTGGAAGAGGGATGAGGGTGAAGGGGGACCCAGGCACTGGCCAGGGCACTGTGGCCAAACTCAATGAGCCCATCAAACACACACAGTTTAATTGGGGAAACCAGAAGCAGAGGAAACAGCACTGTGAAGGGTGACATTGTCAGCGCGACACACCAGAGCAAAACCAGGGATTAACCACAAGCAGTTTTCCAAACAGTTTGCAGGTTTTATCAAGCTCTGTAAAAATAACTTATTTCTTCCATGGCCTTGCTTCTGCACAGCCCACCAAATTAAATGAAAAGTAAACTAACAATGATTTACTGCAGATGGACATTTATTATCTGCATAACAATAACAACTCGCACTCGTCGCAGCATTAACGGAGGCCACTTTTCTCCTTAGTCACTGTACTCTGACATAAACATATAGTAAATTAAACAATCTAAAACCAGGCATTTATTAGGCTTGTCTCTACTCTTGCCTGAACATCGCTTGAGGATGTGAGTCATAAAACAAGTTGGATTTTGAGTTCTAAAGTTTAATTTAATGTCAAGGAGTACTGGGTACAAACCGTAGATCGCTCTCGTGGAAGAACACCTCTTTAGTATTTAGGTCTGGATTGTTAACTGGTAAATCAAACAGATGTGGCCAAATTAGCTACTGAGATGATCTAAGATGTGCCATGTCTACAGCAGCCCTGACACTTCAAAGGCAAACCCAGGAAATCTCAAGGAGATAAAACATTTCCATCACAATAACGGGTGACACGCGCCGGCAGGATACGTGTAATAAAGGAAGGACAACAAGAGATGAAATGGAAATTTGTTTTGCAGAAGCCAAGAATAGAACATGATTTATATGCACTTATTTTAATTTATTTCAGGCTGAATGCAATTTATCTAAAGTCATCAAAAATTAATAGGCCATACAGAAAGTAGTAGTAATAAATCCAAACTTGGGAGCAAGCACATCTCTTTTCAATGGCTATTAGCACTTACTATCTAATTATTCCGCCGTGTTATCTCGTCTGCAAAGCCAGGCAATCCTGCCTGGCAGGACAGGCACTGACTGTGGCCCCTGGCACGGCCCCTGGCAGGCTGTGAAACATTAAGAAGACCGAGGCCAAAGCTGAGACCACCCCAGGGAGGGAGCCCCAGCAGAACCCACTGCCCTGGGACCTGGCACCCCAAAGCTGCTGCTGCTGCTGCTGCTGCTTCAGCCCCAGTGTCCCACAGCGGTGCCACAGCCAGAGCACCGTGTGCCCCCAGAAGGGAGCTCCCTAAGGTGTGAGGTGAAGTGACACTGCCCCAGCAGCTGAGCCCCTTGCAGAGGCTCTCGCCCAACCCAGAGTAAATTCCAAGCACTTCCATCACCACAGGCAGCTTGTGTCCAGCACCAAAGCACGGAGATGAGGGGAAGTGCCAGGCCAGGGCAGTGCCAGGCCAGCCCCTGGCCCCAGCCTGGTTCCCATGTGCTGGCAATGCAGCCAAGGCAGGAGGAGCAGCACGTGTCCTACCCCAGCACCCTGCTCAGTGGCACTCTGGGGACACAGGGGGAGGCAGGAGCCACAGCTGCCTCCTCTCAGCCAGAGGTTGTGAAAGAAGTGGGGGTCATGCTGTGCCCAACAGGGCGAGCACGGGGCAGAGCCCCCTCTCTCTGTCCCTGCACGTTCTCCCTGCCCGTGCTGAAGGGGCTCAGGCCCCAGCACAGCAGCCAGTGCCCGGGGCTGGCCAGGGAGGGGCTGCAGGCACTGCCTCCAGCTCACAGGAACTCAGGGCAGAGTCTGACCACAGAGCCAGCCTGCAAGAGCTGCTCAACACGTACACGGAGCTCACCGACCACACAGCTGCAGCAGGAACCCGACAGACCTCAGCCCCTACTTGGATCCAAAGGAAATCAATGGGCAGACCAAAAGGAATATTTTCCTTTACCAAGAATGACAGTTTAAGTGAAATACTGGGACTCATATTTTTTAAAACTTCAGATACATCTGTCAGGGTTGGACAATTTCGCCTAAAAGGGAAACTTTCAATGTGCCATAAGGGAGAAACTATTTTTGCAATCTTCCCTTTGGCTCAAAATCTGCTGCTGGGATTTTTCAGGAGGCAGCACTCCACACGCTCGAAAAAACTGACGGCTCTAAAATACATATTTATGGTTTCCTGATATAGGGAATAAGAACAGAAGAAAGTAATGATAAGCTGCAGGAAATGTTACAGAGCTCTGGCAGCAGGACAGACAGCAAACCGGGATAAGCAGCAGAATCAGGGGAGGACAGGGGTAAGGGAAGGTGGCAGTGAACCTCAGCCACTGCCCCAGGGATTCGGCCAAGGACAGGACAGGCTCAGACACAGGGATGCACCAGCACAGGGGTGCCTGGATGCAGGGGTGTTTGGGCACAGGGATGCCCAGTGCAGGGGGTTTGGGCACAGGGATGCCTGGATGCAGGGGGTTTGGGCACAGGGATGCCCAGTGCAGGGGGTTTGGGCTGTGGGACCCTCAGCACAGCAGTGTGCAGCAGCTCTGGCTCACAGGCTGCCGTGACCCACAGCCCCTGCCAGTATCACTCCCTTGGGACACAGAACAACCCTGCATCTCTGCTGGGTCCCACACTCCCACGGGGAGCTGGCCCCTCAGAAAGAGGGAAAAGCACACTTGCAGAGCACAGGATAACACAGAGAGCAAGCCCCCTGGCTGATCTCTGTCTGCAGCCAGGAAATCACACACAGCCTGTGCTGTCGGCTCACCTTGGCCCTGGAAACTGCTGCCCGGCTGCTGAGAGGCAACAGAGTAATCCTGCCAAAGGGCCCAGAGATCTGCTCTGGAGATGATCTGAGGCCTCTGTGTAGAAGGAAACGTGTAAGGAAAGCTGTGTTTGGCGGGATGGAGACAGGAGAACCTCAGAAGCCTGTGAAATGCACAGCCTGGCTCTGCAATGAGGGTTGGTGAGTCAAGATCAGCAACACTGACCTGGCCTCAGGTGCTCAGGGACTGGGACTGGTCATCTGCTGGGTCAGCAGCTGTCACCACACCATCACACGGGCACATCCCGCAGCTGTCCAGCTGGCACCTCCCAGGCTGGGACACCAGAGGTTGGTGCAGGTGGCAAAGGCCATGGGTTGTGGGACTGCACAGAACCAGTGTCCAGGATCAGTGTCTGTCACACAGCCACTGATGGCATCAGCCAAACCACTGCCCAGCCACCAAATGTGCCAGGACAGGGGGGAGCGAGGCTGAGCATGGCCGTGCTGTCCCAGCAACACCCCCAACAGCAGCAGGAAGGACAGGAGATCTCACTGCTTTCTCTGTCCAGGTCTGCAGGAAGAGCCTGTGGTGGAAACAATGAGGGATGCAAGTGGGAGGAGAGCACAACCAGTGGGAGAGGGATCCAGCCTGGGAGGAGCAGATGGCACAATTCCCCCTAGACCAAATCATATTTAATTTTTCTATCAATTTTCATTAGCCTTTTCCCATGCCTCTGGTTCATCTTCAGCATTTCAGGATTTGTTAAAAATAAACCATTACTGTCTTAGGGAGCTCCTTGGCCAATTATTTTAATACTCCTGGGTACCAGTTATCCAGCTCTGCCACTTTTTAACTGCCTTACTGAAACTGTCCCTTTTTAACCTTTTTCTTAGCTCCTGTAGCAGTAGAAAACAGCTGCCATGAGTTTGCATTTTGCTACTCCTTTGCAAATGGCAAACAAATAATCACAAAAAACTTCTGTATCACCCCAGTGTATTTCCTGCTTTGCCTTGTGAGGTCCAGCCCTGTATCAGGCTTATGTTTGTATCTCAAATGCAGTCCTCCTCCTGCAACTGGAACCTGACCCAAGGATATTGAACGTTTCAATGAGAAAACTTCCACCAATCTCAGAAAACAGGTATTTAGGCACAAAAAAGACCCCCAGCGTGCAGACACACGTTGGGACAGTGGAACAAAGAATTAAACTCCTTGGACACAGGAAGAATTTCTTCATGGAAAGGGTTGTCAGTCACTGAAATGGGTGGCCCAGGGAGGTTTGGAGTCACCATGCCTGGAGGTGTCCAAGGAATGACTGGGCATGGCACTCAGTGCTCTGGCCTGGGGACAAGGTGGGCATTGGGCACAGCTGGGACCTGAGGCTCTTGGAAAGCTCTTCCAGCCCCAATGCTTCTGTAAGTCAGTGCTCTGGCAGAAATGTGGGTCATGAGAGGGTGGTGAGATGGGCACCTGCTGCAGCAGAAACTCCAGCCCCTCCAGCACCCCTGCAGCACCTCAGCCCAGCACTGCTGGCTCCCCGACAGCTGCTTTGGACCCACAGCTTTAAACAAGTTGCCACCAAGCAAGTGCCTCGTTATTTCATCTGTTAATTAGCCATTTCTCCATCCTCTGTCACTTCACATTAGCAGGCCCTGCTGTCAGGGCCCCCAGGATAGTGCCAGCACTGGTGTTTGCTGGTGGTCAGGATGGAAGCTTTGGCTAGAAAGCACAGCTTGGAGCTGGGTGGAGCTGTTCCCATTAATGACCCACAGCTCCTGAACCTGCAGGCCATGGATTAGTGGAGGGCAGCATCACTGACACCAGGCAACGCTGCACCACCACTGGTTGTGACCTCACCTACATCAGAATGACAACGCTGAAAAGTTTCTGAACATGAGAGGTGCTGTGAACTGCTCAGGCAAGGGCTGACAGAGCGGCACTGTGTCCTTCCCTCTGCTTCCAAAAAACAGATCAAACATCTTGTAGGACAGAAAAAATAAAATATAAGCAAATAAAACGGGTTTCCCTTCAGCTGGACAAGATCAAAACTACTTTACACAGATTTCTAGAAAAAGGAAAGACAGCCACTTCCAAAACTTCTAGCCCAGAGAAATTATTCTGAAAGGTCATTTTCCTCCTCTGCATCTCAGTGCATGAAGCAGATACCATCAGATCTGCCACATGCGATCCCATCAGTTTGAAGGATTTACCTCCTTCATCTGTGCCAGAAGATTTAATGGGTCTCTTGCTCCTAATGTTCCTCACTCAGCAAAGTGTCTGAGCGTTTCAGATAAGAGACATACTTAAGGCTTTGGCAGAGAAATTTGGATTTTAATTGCTGCTTCAAAATTTGATCAACCGTGCTGCTATGGCAAGATTTCCACAGAACTCAAGGAAGGGATGCCAAGAGACAGCCACCCACACCCCAACTCCAGCTGTACAGCTGAGGCTGATCCTGCCCGAGGCTGCAGCAGTGCCTGGCAAGGGCTGCACACCTGCAGCCACTCTGCTCACAGCAGTCCAGCTGTGGGCCAGATGTGCAGGAGCTGCACAGCAGCTGCTGAGGAGCACCCAGGCTCTGTCCATCGTGCTACATGCCTACAGCCCTGCTGTAGGAGTCTTCACCTTGCACTCCACCCATGGCCTGGAGAAGGCAGAGACCTTGGGAGATCCTGACGACCTTTTCCCACATCGACACACCCAAAGCATCTCACCAAGGCCTGCAGGAGCAGCGCTGTGCTCTGAACCAATCCAGGAGGCAGCTCCTGAGTTGCTTACACCCATCAGGTGTCAGCAGCACTGGCTGGGACTGCACAGCAACCTGCACTGGATCCACTCAGAACAACCAAATCCTTCACTCTTCAGCAAATTCAGCATGTGGAGCTCATCCTTGGGCACTGCCAGCTCCAACACACGGCCTCCTCGAGCCCTGCCAGGTCTGCAGTGGAGCTGCAGAGTCAGCACCTTCACCTCTGCCCTTGTGCTTCCCTGCCTGGCACCACCATAGCAAGGCAGCAGGAGGCTCTGGAGCTCTGGGCAGCTGAGTGGCAGCTCTGGGACATCACTCGGGGACACAGCTCCAGCACACAGCTCCAGCACAGAGCACCCAGAGCTCCCAGGCACGAGGAGATGGAGCCCACGTGGTGCCACACTTGGACAGGCAGAGGGCTCTGCCAGCCGTGGCCAGGTGCACCTGCCCCGGGAGAGCCGGGCACTGGCGCTGGCACAGGGACACCCTGGGAGCAGGGGCAGAGAGGGGCTGTGCACGGCTCCTGAGCTGTGCAGCCCCTGGGCCAGCACAGCTGGACTCTGGGAGCTCCAGCACAGACACTCTGCAGCTCAGGGTGGCCACAGCACAGCCACTCTGCTGCATCCCCTCCCTGTGTGAGCCTTCCCTGCTCACCACGATTTTCAAAGGCAAACGAAGTCCAGGTGCATCCCAAGTGCCACCGCAGCCAGATCCTCCCACTCAGCCTCCACACCTGCTCCCCACAGAGGCCCTGCTTGGGGTGCCAGAGCTGTGCCAGCAGCCAGGGACTGTGATCTGGAGTTCGGGCATGTGTTAAACTTATTTATTTCCCATTTAATACATTTTGGTATAATTCTCTCTTATCTTAATTAATATCAGGAAAATCACACAGTTTCCCTGTCACAAGAGGAGGCAGAGCAGCATTGTGCAGGGAAATGCTTGTAGAAACAAAACAAGGAACCTCAAACTCTTACCTCAAGTAAATCAGCATGATTTTACTGCAGCTAATTGAGTTATCTTCAAATTATGCCCAGAAACCAAAGCAGAGAGAAACTTTGCCCTCCACACAAAGTCCTCTTTAAAAAAGCATCACTGCTCCTGATCTCAGCTCCAGGGCACAGCAGCCTGTCTGTGACGTGTCCCTGTCACAGCCCACCCGCTGACCCCAGCAGGTCTGGCAGGAAGGGACTCAGCTGGAGGCACAGGGGACAGAGGGGAGAGCTCCAAGCTTCACAAGGCAGAGCAGGGTCCCAGGTGCCATGAGCACAGGGAGCAAGACCCAAACACCACTGCCAGTCACTGCCACAGCCACTCCTGCTGCTCAGACTCTCCTCGCATTTACACAAGGAGATGAGATAAAGTGAGAGGCAAACACAGAGATAATGGCAGGGGACGTCACTGGGAGTTTTTTAACTTTTGTTTCGTTCTGAACAGATCAAGAATCCATCTTTTTCTTCAAAATTATTTCTGGAGAGCCCAAACAGCCCAAGCTGACAGGGGTCAGCAGCGCCAGCAGTGTCTCAGTGCTGGTGGCACAAGGGAACCATCAGCCATCCCTGCAGCTCAGCATGCCTGGCTCAGCACCAGGGACCCACCAAAGCCCCCACCCCGGGCAGACCACGCCAAAACTTGGCCTAAAGATAAGGGGAAGTCATCAAATGGGAAACACCTTGAGAGGAGCACTTTGTATTCCAAAAAAAGGCATTTTTTAGCAGAGACTCTTACCTTGACAATTTCCTGACACAGAAGCAGCTGCTCCTTGGCTACAGCTCAGGAAGCACCCAGAGGCTTGAGCCCAGCTAAAATATGGATCCAGTGGCCACAGGGACAGGGGACAGGTGACAGGTTCCAGTGCAGCAGAGGGGACAGGGGCAGGTCCTGGTACAGTGTGAGGGCACATCGGAGCAGATCACAGTGCCAGACAAGTACCACAGCCATTTGCCAACATTTCAACAGTTGTGTTGTTGCTGACTGGTTTTTTGAAGTTTTTCACCTGCTTTTTTAATTCAAGTTTTCTTATATTAAAGAAAGCAACAGAAAAGCAAAGGCATCATGCCCTTCCTGCTGTACTGGAGATTCTTGAGATACACAAATTCTTTTGCATGCACTTAATTTCTGCTGCAAAGATCCGATGCCAATTGAATCTTTTTTAATAAGAAAGCCTTCCACTGGAAAAAAAAAAATCTTACTTTAAGGAATCCATAACCATTTTTTCATTCTCAGCTTTGCTATCTAAGCTCTCCCTTGCCTATCCCTTCCACTGTCTGGTCCTCTTGTTCACTTCTGTAATTAAGAATGAAGTGGGGGAGCTGGAGAAAACTAAATTACTCCAGTGTCCCAGCAAGGGCACAGAGCAGAGCAGAATGATGCCCAGGGCAGCACCTCCAAGCCTGCTCTCAGGACTGACTCCTTTTCAAGTCCTTTCATCAGTCAGCAGCTCCAGCTCCAGAGACGAGGACTTGTGGATCTTTTGACAGACCACAGAATCCCAGAATGGTCTGAGTTGGGAGGGACCTTGAAGACCATCCAGTTCCATCCCCTGACATGGGCACAGATACCTTCCACTAGACCACGCTGCTTGGGGCAAGAGTAAATTTGCCAAAGTAGAACATCCTGGCATGACGCTGCCACTCTCAGAATGACACGACCAGAGGAAGCACCTGGAAGCATCACCATCAGGTCCATGGTTGCCAAAACCCCACCAAGAGCACCCAGGAGCTGCTGGGAGGAACACAGCCACCAACAGGTTGTGTCAGAGACAGCACAGGGGAGCTGTGAGGAGCAATGGTGCAGGAAACACAGACCCTCGTCTCAGGAGAGAGGCCCCTAAGGCAGGAGATGGCTCTGGAATGAGGGAGAGGAAGGGAGCCAACACCTTCCACTGCCTGCCCAGGGGATGGGGTAGTACCAGGCACAAGAACAGCTCCTCTGCTGCCTCTGGCACTGAGGGGTGACATGGGCACGGGGGCTCCTATGCAGCAGTTCTGTACACAGTGCCCACAGCACAGACAGCTCACACCACTGCAAAGGGATTGCTGCTTTGCTCTGTGCTGTCAGTTAAACTCACACAAAGAAAACAAACAAATCCCCAGATCTGCCAGAGCAGGGTCTCCTAGAGAAGGATGTCCTGCAGCAGGATCTCCTCACTCCCAGGCAGCCTTTCCTTCACATCATCCCAATGAGCTCCAGCTGTCCTCACAGCATCCTCCCAGCGTAAGAGCCACTTCTAGGTGCAATTTCCTTACCACAAATGGGTGCTCCATACATGCACCCACCAGGGCACAGCTGCAATTATACTGAAACAGGCTTTTTGCAAAGCAAAGTGATCCTGTTTGGAAGCCTGGTGCCCCCACAACCCAGGCTGAGGAACAGCAACCCACAGCAGACGGCTGCAGCCAGCAGCTCCGTGCCCTGTGATAACACTTGGGGATACACTGATAAAATAAATGTGACAAACAGGCCCTGTGTGTGACAGAGGCACTGACACCCCTGCAGCAGCAATGAGGCACCGTGGGCCTGTCGCCTTTCCCTGGTCTCAAAAAACTGAGAGCCAGCCAGGGTTAAGGGATAAGGGAGTTTTGCCTCAGTATTTCAGTAGGGATCCTTACGGTGCACCTCCCTGCCAAGGTGGAATGTGCCACAATGTACACACAGAATACATTGCATATATGATTTATAGACCTTACCAATTAGCACATCTGACAAGGATGCCCCAGTAGGAGGCCTGGATGAATGGTGTGATATTCCCCCATCCCTGGAGTTCCCCCTGGATGGGCCAAAGCTCTGGTTTACAGGATATGATCTAGAAAGGAACTTGATTTCCCAAGACAGTGTAGGGTTTTCCAGCCTCCTGCTATGAGACCTTTAGGATGTTTGATCTCCTGGCCTAACAGAATACTAGGACTGTGCTAAGCTATCAGATTTAAGGAATTACAAGTATGCATGCTAAGAATACTGAGGATACATAAAAGTTATAGAAAAGGTAGATAAAAGAAAAGGCAAAAATTCATCCTGGCATCAGTCCTACCAAGGGGAGTTTCCTGCAGGATTCATCCATGCCTGGCACGGATGGATAGGGGCACAGGAGCACACTGTCTGGCAGCACTGAGCCCACCCAGGCACTCCCAGCACACCCTTCCTTCTCTCCTGCCCACAGCCTCAGCCTCACCTGCCCTGCAGGCAGCCCAGCCCATCCTGACCCTGCACCTGTGCTGCAGGCCAGGAATGCCTCTTCCTCCCCATCTGCTGAGAGCCTGCACCATCCATCAGCCCAGCCCATCCTGACCCTGCCACAGCTCCAGGAACACAGGGCTCTGCCCCCCAGGAGCACAGGTCACCACTAACTGTGCAGAGAGGAAGCCAACATTCGCAAGCATTTGCATCAGCATGAAGTCACCAGAGATGTGGGCAGGTTGCTGTTTCCATTTCTGTCTCCAGGGGCTGGGAGTGGACACCCCCCCTTGTCCCTTTCCCCTTCACTGACTGGTAATCAGCACCCCCCAGCTCCAGCCCCTCCAGCTGCCAAGAACCCCTTCACACTCTGCAACCTTTATCTCAGGAGCAGGCGGCAGGCAGTGATGGCTGTTTCTGCCTGCCCAGCAGTGCCATACCTGCATTAAACTCCTGGGGGAACAGCGTTTGTGCCCCAACACCAAGTGACCTTCCCAGGGAGCCAATCTGCATCCCACGGCCCTGTGACTCAGGAGTGCCAGGGCACAAAGGCCGCAAGGGCTGCAATGCCATCACCTGGGAGCAGCAGCAGGGCACAGGTGAGCAGGCAGGCACTGCACCCCCAGGACAGGAAACACGTCAGGAGAGCAGGTCACAGTCAGCATGAGCACAGCAGGAGAGCTGCAGGGTGTGACTGAGCTCAGAGACCCTGAGCTGTCACTTTTGTCCACCATGAAAAGCAATTCCAATCTTGTCATTCTGGAAGGCTTCAAAGAGCTGCCCAGGGTTCACTGACAGAAGCAGCACCTGCCAGGTCTCCCTGTCTCAGAGAGGCAGGAGCACAGGGCTGGGCAGCAGGCACCGTGCCTTGGGCAGCCCGTGCTGCCTGTGCCACCCTGCCCAGAGGGCAGCAATGCTCTGCCCAGGGCTGGGGCTCCCATTGCCCTGCCGTGGCAGAGGCAGAGGGGCCAGGATTGCCCCCTCTCTGCAGCACCCTCAGCCTCTCTGCCCGCTGCCAAGATCACCCTCCTGCCCCTCTGCCAGGGAAGGAGCTCACTGCCAGGGCTGTACCCTCTGTCCAGCTCAGAGCTCGCTAGCTGCCAGCCCCAGCAGTCCAGGTTTTCCACCTGACAAACAGGAATTGCCAGACAAGCAAAACCCTGTGAAGTGCAGCTGAGCAAGTAAATGCTACAAAATAAGAGCAATTTATTCCACAGTTTACAAGTCAGTCTGTGGTCCTCAGAGATAATTCTGCTGTCAGGTGCTTATGTTCCTCCAGCAGTGCCAGGAGCTGCTTTTGTGCCTCTATTAGCCCACACATGTGCAGATCCTCCTTTTCCACATTATATTTGCACTCAACACATAAAGTTTTGCTTGATCTGTGCTGCAAACTAAGTGCAATTCTGTCATGAGATTGCATAGAAAACCAGAGTGGCTTCTGAGCAACATTTATTATTCAGGACACTGAAACACACTGGTCTTTCTGGAAAGGTCTGGCAGTCTGGAAACCCCTTTTGCACTCACTTCCTCCCAGCCACACTGGTGGTGTGCTGTCTGAGCTGCACTGTCTCTCACCGAGGAGCAAACCACCCCTTACTGAGATTTGAACTTTAATTTATTCTCCAAATCTGCTGAATCAGTCCTGTTCTACTCCAGAGTCACTCCTGCACAGCCTTACTGATGTACAGGGTATTTACACCTCTGCTTCTCCCCATCTTCCCTGGCAGACAGGTGCCCAGCCAGTGCTTTGCTCGGGCACCACGAGTCACCCACAAGGCCCTGAAGTCCCCTTTCCAGAGGGAAAAACACATGCAGCCCTCTGCCCTCCCTGGGCTGTCACAGGGCCCAGAGCAGAGGGATTTCCTGGTGGGCAGGGCTGTCAGCACTGAGGACCTCATCCAAGGGAGCAGATGCTTCCCCCCCTCCACAGCAGGGCACTCCTGCAGCGGGGCCCACAGCCAGATGATCCTGGTGTCACAGGAACAAGGAGCAGCACAGGCAGAGCCTGAGCTGGCACAGGGAGGGACTGCAGCCACCCACAGACACCCCCACGGAGGCACAGGGGGCACAGGCTGTGCTTTGGACACCCACTGGAGACATGGGGCTCTCTGAGCCACAGCAAACAGGAAACACTCAGCCCAGCCTGAAACCAGAATAATAAACCATCTCATGGAGCAACTTTGCCCTAGGAGAGTGGCCAGGCCCTGGCACAGGGTGCCCAGAGCAGCTGTGGCTGCCCCTGGAGCTCTGGCAGTGCCCAAGGCCAGGTTGGACACTGGACTTGGGGGCAGCCTGGGGCAGTGGGAGGTGTCCCTGGGATGAGCCATGAGGTCCTTTCCAACCCAAATTCTGTGATTCTGTGACTCTGTAAAGGAACCACATCAGTAAAAGCCATAAAAAACTCTCAGGGTTCCATGTCGGGCATGGGGAGCTGTAGGAGGGGCAGCTGCTCCCCTCAGCTCCTGCTGCTCCCATCTGGGGGGCAGAGCTTGAGAGCAACCTGACTGGCATCCACACTTGACATCAGCAGGTCAGCCTGTCACTAATTGAATTATACCTGCATTACTTAATAAACAAAGAATACTCTCCACATTACAAGGATGTAATCCTTTAATTGGTTTATGAGCACAGAGTCCCATGGGAAGTGTCACAAATCCATCAGGATGCCCTGAGCACTGTGTTTCTGAGCTGCAGAGATAACGAGTGTCATATGCCAGCACTCAGCTCTGGGCTGAGCTGGGAAGGAGCTGAGCCACGCTCTGCTCTGCTCTGCTCTGCTCTGCTCTGCTCCACACCACCAGCACATCCAGCACTCCTGAGGGCTGTGGAGCTGCCACCACCAGCAGGAGCTGGCAGTCAGAGCCCAGCCTTCCAGTCCCCCCAGCCCTGGGGCCCCCTCCCTCCCCAGCTGCTGCCCACCCAGTGAGCAGCGTGTGGGGTGACCCCACCCTGCCCCAAGGCTGTGGGCAGGTGAGCACTGCAGCCCCCACCAGCACCTCCAGCCCCCCATCCACGCTTGACTCATCAGGCCTTGCCAACAGTCCCACCTGACTCACAGACACAAATGAAAAGGACACAGCTCCTCCTCATCCATCACCTCACCCTGGAGATCCCCTTCTGCTGCCTCACACAACTTGCTGCTGGAGATGTGAACCAAAACCATCCTGATGAAACTCAGCACCCTTCAAAGCCTTGGCAGAGCGAAGCCAAGCTCTGCAGGGGCAGGTGTCCTGCTCCATGAGGCCTCCTGCACACACACACACAGGGGTCGGCTCAGGAGCAAGCCTGTGCTGCACAACATGCACCCAGATCTGAGCCAGCAGCACTGCTGCTGCAGCTGGCACTGCTGCCCGTGCTGAGGGCAAGGACAGAACAGGGCACAGAGCACTGCTGCCCACACTGCAGGGGCACAGAGCACTCCTGGCCACACTGGAGGGCACAGAGCACTGCTGCCCACACTGCAGGGGCACAGAGCACTGCTGGTCACACTGCAGGGGCACAGAGCTCTGCTGCCCACACTGCAGGGGCACAGAGCACTGCTGGTCACACTGCAGGGGCACAGAGCACTCCTGGCCACACTGGAGGGCACAGAGCACTCCTGCCCACACTGGAGGGGCACAGAGCACTCCTGCCCACACTGCAGGGGCACAGAGCACTCCTGGCCACACTGGAGGGCACAGAGCACTGCTGCCCACACTGGAGGGGCACAGAGCTCTGCTGGCCACACTGGAGGGGCACAGAGCTCTGCTGGCCACACTGGAGGGGCACAGAGCACTGCTGGTCACACTGGGGGGCACAGAGCACTGCTGGTCACACTGGAGGGGCACAGAGCACTGCTGCCCACACCAGCAGCCTGGAGGGAACAGGGCATGGGGCACGGAGCATGGCTGGGACCCACATGCTCTCTGCTGTCCCTGCCACACAGGGACAAGGGGACACAGGGACACAGGACAGCCAGACGTGTGTGCTGCTCCCCAGATGCCTGGGGTAGATTTTCTGTGCCTGGCATCACAGGAACACCACACTTGCCCCTGGGGTGTGAGTGGTTCCTCTGTAACACTGCTGTCCTCCACTCTCCTCCTTTAGCCTTCACCTCTCCTCAATCCCCAGTACAAACCAGGGAAGCACTAGTGACCATTGGGGAACCAACTGGATATCTCATTAACACCTACCCCCAAATTCCAGATGGCAAGGAGCAAGTCCAGACTCTCCCCAGCATTCCAAGTCTCCCATTCTACTGGCCACACAGTTTCACTCCTCATTATTGTTCTTTATTTACTGTTATTATAACTTTCCAGATGGAATTTAAGTGCAGTCACACACTCTGTACGTTGACTGGCTTCCTTAATGCTTCTGGGAAGAAATGAAGCTTATTCAGCTCAGCCCTTTGTGCCTGTTGGCAGCACCACAGGAGGAGGCCCCTGCAGAGGCAGGAGGGGCAGCGGTGCCAGGCAGAGCTGCACAGGACACTCACCTGAGCAGGTCAGCTGGGACCTGTCTGGATACACAACATCATGCTCATTTAAAACTACTGTTTAACTAACCTGTTCCCTTGGAAATCAACACAATCCTCATCTGGCACTAACAGCAGCTGCAGCCATCCATCCTGACCCACCATATCTTTTTCCAGGGTGTTTATTATGTTTTCCTTGTAGATCAGGGAAGGACAGAGGATTGCATCAATCCACAGCAGTTGTATGTTTAAGGTGCAGAATGCTTCTTAAATAACACAGGTTAGGTGTGTCCAGCTCAGGGCAGGAATGGGCAACAGTGAACACAACAGGACTGCCAGCCCTTGGGGAGGCAACCTCTCATTCCAACCCCATCAGAACAGCAGGCCCCGATGGAGGGATCCCCACTGCTCACCAACGTGGGAATGCAGAGAGGGGAGGTGTAGGTGGGACACCTGCAGGACCCAGCTGCAGGATCCACGAGCAGGGGGCTCTGTGCAAGGAACACCAAGTACCAGAAAGGAGGCTGCACCCTCCAGTCACTAAATGCAATCCTTGCCATGTACTTGGGGACAAGGACACATCTGTTTGAAGTGGCCAACACGCCAGGGCAGCAAGTGATGAGTAGCCCACAGAAGTCCCCATGCAGGTGCTCTGCTGGCCGAGCCTCTGAAGCCACACGTCACCAGAGTGGCTGATGGTCTCCATGTTCATCCCCATCCCTGGTCCTCAGCACGGCACACGGGGCCTCAGTATTACCAGACCCACGTTATGAGGACAGGTTGTCACCTGGAGGCACTTGCAGCGCATCTCCAACCCACCACAGGCCATGCCAAGGACACTTGCCCAGAGCCTGTCGGGACATCCCGCCCCTGGGCACTGGCAGTCACCACTGGAGCCTCGACTGGGGCTTGTGCTGCTCTCCTGGCTCTTTACACCGTCGCTGCCAGACAGATGCTCAGGTGTGTGTGTCAGCCTGCCCAGGCTCAGCTGCGGCACGCAGGGCCTTGGCGCTCTCCTGAGCAGGGCAGCATTGGTGTGCAGAGCCCTCCCTGCACCCATGTGACACACAATAGCAGACTGTCCCCAACCCAAAGGCAGCCACGGCCAAAGCTGAGGCTCAGAAGCAGGAGAGCAGCAGTCACTTCTCAGGAGCTGCGCTTTGGAGCCCAGTCCCCAGAGCAGCGTCACAGATGAGCCACAGGGCTGACGTGTCAGCAGGAGCCACGAGCACGGCAAAGCTGCCCACGGCACAGGGCACCCGAGCTGCCCACGGCACCCGAGCTCCCACGGCAGGCAGAGCGCAGCAGCGGCGGCTCCGCACGCAGCGGCAGCCGGCGGCAGAAGGCTCCGTGTGAAACTGCGCGTTACGGCAGCAGCACTGACTCACCCTGACAGGGCGCTCGCCTTACTCACAGCCGCTCCCACCAGCCCGGGCAGGAGCTTTACAGCCGGCCTTGCAAAAGTGCCTTGGGGAAAACAGGAACCACGCAGCTCCCAGAGCCCCGGCAGTGCTGCTGATGGCACCTGCATCCCTGTGCCAGTGGCACCTGCAGCCCTGTACCTCCCTCTGCCAGTGGCACCTGCCCCCTGTGCCAGGGCAGACACTTCCCATCCCAGGCAAACCCTTAACTCTAGCTTAAGCATAGAGAACTTGCACCTCACCCATGTGCTGCAGAACCTCTCTGTGTGACTCCTCACTGGTGCTAAAGGAATCCCATCCCAATCCCAGGACCAGCAGCACCAAGGGACTAAGGACACACCCCGGGGATTCCTCTCAACGTGACTTGCTCCAGCACATCTTTTCCTCTTTGTTTGTGTCTTCCCTCTACAGCTGCTGTCCTACAGCTGGTGAGTCCTGCTGCAGGAGCCACAGAGCTGTCATAGCTCGCTGTGGTGGGCTCCTGCTCCTCCATCCCCCATGGCCAACTACAGAGACCAGGAAGTATAAATAATTGGAAATAGATACACAAGGAATATCAGCTGTCTGGCAATGAAACAATGCTGAGACAACGAAAACTGAAGAGTTTTTATCTGCCTCCAATCCAAAAGAATTCCAACACGATCTTGACAGAGAAGCCTAAATAAAAACTTCAAGGGAGAAAAGATATTCAACTTTAAAGCAAAGCTACCTAATCATAAGTTCTCATGGAAATGTTTTGCCATGAGACAGTTCCTGGGGAGAAGCTTGATCTACAAGGGCAAACTCAAAACCACAGCATTGGACATGAGCTCTGCAGCATTGGGAACTGGCTCAAACACCCCGAGGTCCCACTGGCCACGTGCTACACCAGTAGAGGCACCCACCAAGGCTCCCATCAGCGCCTCAGCCATTTCACAAACCACCTTCTGCATTATCCAGCCTGCTCAAAACAAATATGACTTGTAGAGCCATTTATTCCCTGGAAACACAAAAGCTGCTGCCCGGCTGAGCAGCAGGCACAGCGTGCCCAGCCTGTGCCTCAGTGCCCAGCGAGCCAGCAGGACGGGGCACACGGGCAGGGAGCCCTGAGACACCACAGTCACCCTGCAGCACCCAGACAGCCAAAGCAGCTGCCAGGTACCTGTGCCCAAGGTCCTGGGCAGGACACAGCTCCTGGCCCCACACCATGTCACCACACCATGGAGCTCTGGCTTGTGGAGCCCAGAGCCCCAGCCAAGGCACCGGGGGCTGCCTGGGGGATCAGCACTGTCTTTGGCTCCAGGGGCTCTGGGCCAGGGCCTTCTCCAAGAGCCCTGTCTTCTCCTCTCCTCATCTCACCTGCCCCCTGTGAATAGCAACTCCTTTCCCTTCTCCCTCTTCCTCTGCAGCCTCTTAGTTCTCCAAGAACCAACAGCAAGAGCTGCCACAGCAAACAAAAAGCTGGCCATCAGTACTGCATGTCAGGCTGCAGACACTCAGCCAGCTGTCCCTGTCACTGTCACCACCACCCAGCCCAAAGCCATGGGTTACTTGACTTGTAACCGAGGTCTCCACCCCTCCTCAGGAGCCCCACAAAACCGACACCAGCCCCACAGAACTGCACACAGGCCCACCCCTGCAGCACAGGGGGCTCTGTGGGAGCACCCTCGACAGCCTGGATCTGGGCACTGCAGAGGAATTCCATAACCTACGTTACTTCAAGATTTGTCACTTTGTTTTCAGAATGACATCTCAAACTCCAGAGTACCAGAAGGTATATCTGACTAATTTGAAGCAAATGTTTCTATTTTGCTGTAAAGTGCATGATTATTTGATAAAAACTTTCTAGAAAGAATGGTTCACTCTTCAGCAACAAAACCTTATACTTTGCATAAGGTTTGGATTTGGTTTTCCAGGCTTGAGCATGTCTCCAGTGCTGCTTCTGTTCAAACACATTCCTTCCTGCTACCCAGCCACAGACAACAAGCTTTTGTTTCCAAAGCATTCTAGGTAACTACCTCAAGAATAGTTTTTATTTCAAACAAACACACACACATAAGTCTCTCCTAGCACAAACTTCATCGGATGGTGTCAGCAAGCATGTTTTAATAGCATGATCTTGAAAAATAATTTTACTACTAGCTAGAAAAGTCTGAAGACTGCAGAGGATATATTTAGATGTGTATAAATAGACAACACTCGGTGATGTCTGGTCCAAGGAGTACAAATCTTCCCTAATGCATGGAATACGCCTGGCCCAAAACGCTTGAGCAGCACTTAGGCAGCCTTTTCAGGCTGGCTCAGGTTCTGAGCCCGCTAATAGCCGGGCCATTAGAGCGGCGCTGGGGCCCAGCTGCCTGTGCAGAGAATATGCAAAGATTGCTCTCTAAAACCGAGCCCGTCACCACAGCTGAAAGCGCAGGCAGTATCGATCAGCAGGGGAAAGCCATTAGCTCCCAGCCTCTGAACTATCTCCACGTGCCCCAGCAAAGGGGCCAGCCCTGCAGGCACCCGGGGATGCTGCAGCTGCCCAAGACAGGCACCCTGTGTGCCAAGGCCATCCCTCCTGATGCACCCGCCTTCGCATCCCCTCTAATCTTTCTCAGAAAACTGGGCAAGATCTGGTTTTTCCTTGCTATGCTGCTCAGCCACATCTCCTCTCCGGCTCCCCACGCTCCCACCCAGCCCAGATCCTGGGCGGGGCAGCCACCCCTCATCCTCCTCCCCCTGGCCCCACTCTCGCCTCGATGGCCAATGGGAGCCTCCGCAGACAACAGACCCGCATGAAAGATTCGCACCAAGCCCCTGAGACCCCATCCCGAGCAGTGCTGCGGTCGAGCACGGCTTCTCTGGGTTGTAAGGATGGCAGGAGCACTCAGCCCACCGACTCTCACTGCACAGGACAATCTGGAGCCCACTTCTGCAGCTGCCTGTGTTCGGTGGCATGGGTCACTCTCAAGTCCTCTCCTGCAGCTGGAAGTGTTTGGTGAACAGGCAAACCAGTTCCGCTTTGACTTGCACTGGGTACCTGAGATATCTGGGATCATTTCCACTGACTGCCCTGCCATGATAAAACCAGGAACTGCTCTTTCTGAAAGCCGAAAGATGAGGTAATATGCCAGGAGATATATCTTAGAGAGGCTTGTAACTGGAGGCCGAACTGGCAAGCTCTGGTGTGCATTATGATCCAGTCTTACGCATTTCAACACATTTATTATGCATTTAAACAAATGCATAATCCCTTGAGTACAGTATATATTTAGCAACGTGGATTAGGAAGGTGTTGGGCACTGAGAACACTCAGTCTCTGGTACAAAGAGACTTGTGCAAAATCAAGCCTGACTCCCAGCCCAGCAGTGGAATCGCCAGGCCTGGCACACCTCTACCTGCCAGGACCGACTCTGGCAATACCACCGAGTCCACGGGCCAGCTCGGAGGTGTGGCCGGCACGCAGGAGCAGGGTCCCACCCAGAGTCCCTGTGCTCCAGGCAGCTGGGATGCAGTCCTGCCACACCAGGACAGACTGCTCCCAGCACACGCAGCCCCTCTGGGCAGCACTGCCCCACGCCCCCGGACATAGCCGTGGCCAGGATCGCTGCTGCCAGAGCCAGCCCCGGCCCCTCCATCTGCAGATGCACAGCTGGAACCAAAGAGGCTTCCATTCCAGGCTGGCCTGATGCCGCCTCGCCGCTGTGCCGGCTGGCTGTGCCGGCCCGAGCAGCGCTGGACACGAGCGCTGGCCCGAGGATGCTCAGAAGGAGCGAGCTGGCACCACGTGTCACCCAGAACATGCGGAATGGAAGCGTGGGTGGGGAGCATCGCAGCCCGACAGCGCGATGGCCAAGGGCAGGCACTCCCAGCCTGGCCAGTTCCACGGCGTCGGCCAAAGGCCACACAGGGCTGGGCTCCACTGGGCGCACTTGCTGTCCCAGCCCCGGTCTCCAGGGCTGGTGAGGCCGGGTTCAGGACCACAGCTGGGACCAACACGTCCCTCCGCTCCACACACACAACACAACGAGCGCCCCGGAGATGCAACAGACCGGGAGGGAGGAGGCGAAAGTGCAGGAAGGGAAGAGCTGCTGTCCCAGGATGCCGAGGAACCGCAGAGCCGGTGTTCCCCTGTCCATGCTGGGAAGGAGCAGCCCGGGAAGAGGCCTCCCCAGTACACCTGGCCCAGACATGCCGGCCCGCACAGCCGCTGCCGGCCGCAGCCGGGCTCCCGGAGCCGCGAGGGCTGATGCTCCGACACCAACATGGCTGCGAGGCTCCGCCGGCTTCTCCGCCGCTGCTCTGCCATCCCCCCAACGGGAACCTTCCGGCGGGGAAGGTCCATTCTGTCCTACATTCCTTCTCCCGCACACAGCGGCGTTCGCCACGGAGGGGGCGAAGGGGACGGAGGGGAGTGGGGCGCAGCCGCATCCCGGGACGCAGGGGACCAGGGCGGCCCCAGGGAGAGCCGCGGGGAGAGCGGCGTGTGTGCGGCGGCCAGGGGCGGTGGGACGGGGCGGGAGGACCGGAGCGGGGGGAGCCGCGGTGTTCCTGCGCCCTCTGGCAGAGCCCCGCACCCCCTAAGCACCCCCCGAGCCGCCCGCGGAAGCGCCCCGGGATGGCTCCGCGCACGGCGGCGCCTCCGCCCGCTCGGGCAGCGCCGCAGCGCCAGCGGTGCCGGGTAACCGGCAGGGGAGGGGGCGGCGGCCGCGGCACGGGCGGCCCCGCAGCATCGCAGCCCGGCGGCATCTCCG
>VWYO01009933.1:119429-157280 GCA_013400275.1 Rhadina sibilatrix
CGGCGCGGCCGCGGGCGGTGCGCGGGAGTTTGACCTGACGATGGATCCGGGGGATGCACCGGCGGAACCGTCCCGCGGGGCTGCGAGCGCGGCGGCGGCTCCGCTCCGCGCCGCCCGGCGTGGCGAGGGCTCCTGTCCGCCCTCGGGGCTCGCTGCCGCCCGCATCCTGCCCGCGCCCCGCCGGTCCGAGGACAGGGACTGCAACGCCGGACTTCTAGGAGGGATGATCCTGGCAGGAGGAGGAAGGGCTGGGTCATCTGTGGGGCAGTAAATTGGAGCGCTTTTGGGGATTGCGGCGTCGTTACCTGTCTCCTGGATCTCTAAAAAGGGAGGAGAGTGCATTTCGTGCTATGGAACACTGACACCCTTTTCTAGTGCTCTTTTGTGGGCAAACGCCGGGGATGTTGCAGGACCCGAGGAAGAGGAGCACTGCCTGGAGAGCCTGGAAGAGGAGCTAATTAACGAACCTCGTCAGCGGCCGGTGACCCCGCACCTGGAGGGATGTGCAGGCACGTGCCCTACCACCGCTGGGCAGCGGCCCCGTCTCCCCCGACACCCTCCCCCTGGGATGGGAGGCAGTTGCAGGCTCCTCCGGGGCTGCCCCGGGACTCTGCAGCCGGAGCAGCCCGCGTGGCCGCTGCTGCTGAGGGTGCTGGAGAAAAGCTCTCGGCACGCTCGGGGGCGGCGGGAGCAATGCTGCTGGGATACACCGGCATCTTCTCGCTGGGGATGCACGGGGTAGGAGCCCCGTTCCAGAAACGGGAAGAAGCGGTGGACGTCCTCATGCCTCTCTGCTGAGACCATGCCAGAGGTTTTTGTGCCCCGGGATGCAGCGTCTGGCATCGGCAAGGGTGAGAAGAGGGGACACATCAGTATTCCTGGGCTCAGGGCTGTCCGTGTGACCTGACAACTTTGAAGTGGTCTCCGCAGCAGCCTGTGACCCTGGTCTCACGAGGAACACAGCTGCCAGAGCCACAGCATCCTCTGTCCTTCTGACAGCCTCTGAAGCTGTCCAGGGCTGGACTGCCAGGCTGGGCCTGAGTTCGTGTTTATCTCGGTGCCAGCTCCTGTTTCACAGAGCTAGTTCGAGCTGTTACGGGGGAGAGAGGCTGGCAGGGGGAAATGAGTCCAAATCTTCTCTCCCTCAAAGGAAAACTCATGTCAGCTGGTTTTGCTGGGGTGGTCTCTGCCCCACACTCAGTCCTAGCACTGGTCGCCGTTGGAGCTGGAGGCAGCGTCGTGCTCAGCCCTGATTTGGCGTTCACAGTGTGCTCCCCTGTGGAGAGAGAAGAGAGGCGATAAGATTCTCCCTGGTAAAACATCCGTGGTCTTGGCTGGCATCCACCAGTGTCTGGGGCTCCAGGTTCAGGCATTTGCTGCTGTGTCAGTTCTCTGCTGCCCCAGAAGCAGGGGGGCTGGCACGCCAGTGATGCCAGCAGCGTGGCTGGCATTGGAAGAGGAGGCAAACCTTGGGGTATGGCTTCCCTGGCTGTAGGATCGTGGAGAAGCTCGCTGGAAACTCAGTGGAAGCTTGTGCTCAGAGCCTGGTATGTACTGGGGGCGTGCACTGGTTTGCACCATCCAGCACAAACACGCTGGGAGGGCTGGTTCAGGAGCACTCTGAACTGGTACCAGTACACAGCCCAGGAGCTCCACAACCCTGCAGCTAAAGCAATGTCCTGTGCTCTCTGGCCTCAGGTGTTCGAGCAAGGGCTGCTGCACCTTCTTTGTCAGCCTGAAATCCCTCCTGGACATGGGACTGAGACGACAACATCGCCTGGTTAATTTAACCCGTGGGAAAACTCCTGGAGTGTCTGGGAGTGTGGGAACTGTGGCTGTGCTGGGGGGGTCCCTCGCTGGTGGCTGGCATGGAAAGCCTGCTTGTCTGATCCTGCACCCAGACCTCAGTGACAGTGTGGCTGCCATGCCCTACAGGTCTCACCCCGAAACTCTTCCCCTCCCTCTTGTGCACCCCTCCACTGGGGCCTCTCCTGGGGTCTTGGTGGCAGTCCCCAGTGGCTCCACGGGGGGTGTCTGTGCCTGAGCGCTCCCCTCAATGCCCAGGGACAGGCTGCTTTGGGACAAACCTCAGTGCCCTGGGAAAGGGCAGGTCTGTGTCCTGGCATCCTTGTTCCCAGTGCCTGGCAGTGTTCGTCATGGGCAGCACTGTCCTGCATGGCCCTGTCACCTGGATAACTCAGGTGGGCTCCCACTTAGCTCTGGCCAGGATTCACCCTGCCTTGGGGACCCTCTGGGGCTCAGGGCTGAGCCCTGCCGGGGCTCAGTCACCTCCCCCATTGCCCTTCTGAACAAGCCCTTGCTGGGGCTTGTCTTGCTCTCACCAACTAGTGTTAAAATGCCTTTATCCTGACAGAGGTGGTAACATCCTTAACCTGAAATCTTTTTCCCCTCACAGGTATCATTTTAAAATTATTTCATCAGTTCTTTTGTTGTTGTTGAAACAATGAGACCTTGCGGAAAGTGCTTTGTTTAAATAACAAGAGAGCTCTTTTATGCACTTTCTAACCCTTAGTCACCTCCGGAAGGAGGGACCTGGGGCCGAGGGGCAGTGCTGCAGGGTGTCATGCTCGCCCAGCCTGCTGCTCACAGCACCCACCCCCTCGGTGCCACAGGGGCTGCCCGCCCCTCACCCCCTCGCCTCCTCCCAGCGCACAGAGCCGAGCAATGCCTGGAGCCGTGCCGGCAGCCGTGCCGGGAGCCGGCAGCATCCTCGGGAGCCAGCAGCATCCCCAGGAACTGCTGCCGGACTGCGGGAGGAGGCGCGGGGTGCTCCGTGCCCGCGGTGGTGCCGGCTGTGGCACGGAGGGGAGCGGGAGCTGTTCGGGGATAAGGTCACCCTGCTCTGAGCAGCTTCCATCAGCACAGGCTCCCCTCCCCGCCAGGCACCGAGCGCCGCTACCGCGTGCCGTGTGTGCACCCTAAAGGAGAGCGGCGGCAGTGCAGGGGAGCGGCAGCAGTGCAGCAGTGCAGGGGAGCGGCAGCAGTGCAGGGGAGCGGCAGCAGTGCGGGGGAGCGGCAGCAGTGCAGCAGTGCAGGGGAGCGGCAGCAGTGCAGGGGAGCGGCAGCAGTGCGGGGGAGCGGCAGCAGTGCAGCAGTGCAGGGGAGCGGCAGCAGTGCAGGGGAGCGGCAGCAGTGCGGGGGAGCGGCAGCAGTGCAGCAGTGCAGGGGAGCGGCAGCAGTGCAGGGGAGCGGCAGCAGTGCGGGGGAGCGGCAGCAGTGCAGCAGTGCAGGGGAGCGGCAGCAGTGCAGGGGAGCGGCAGCAGTGCNAGCGGCAGCAGTGCAGGGAGCAGCAGCAGTGCAGGGAGCGGCAGCAGTGCAGGGGAGCAGCAGTGCAGGGGAGCTGCAGCAGTGCAGCAGTGCAGGGGAGCGGCAGCAGTGCAGGGAGCAGCAGCAGTGCAGGGAGCGGCAGCAGTGCAGGGAGCAGCAGCAGTGCAGCAGTGCAGGGGAGCGGCGCGGGTGCTGCAGCCTCGGGCAGCCCCGCCAAGGCACGGCAAGAGGCGGTACGTGGTGCTCCTGGAGAGACTCCGCGGTGCCCCGTCAAAAGGTGTCTGGAACCGGCAGTGCTTCTTCATTACAGGGAGAAAATTCACTGCCCTAATCACTGAAATGTCAAATGTCAGGTTATGCGAAGAAGATTTCTCTTCCCTGGAGCACCTTGGAGACAAGAAGGCCTCAGGCAGCAGTGCATGCCAGCCTCTCCTTCCAGAAGAACCAGGGAAGCATGTGGAGTTAGCCAGCATCGTTTCCTGGGGGTGTTTTTCCATTTTAAGTTCTTTAGTCTGTAAGATGGGGGAGCTGTTGCATTGTACAAAAACCGGCAGGGGCCGAGCCTGCTCCTGCCCAGCCCGGCGTCTCCTTGCTGCCAGGTCAGAGGTGAGAAGGCTCCCCAGCCGTCCTGGTGCCCCCAGCTCTCACCCTCAGTGGCCAGGGAGGCTCAGGGCAGGCGCTGCTGAACCTGGCCCGGGCACACGGGGCCCTCAGCACTCCCTCTGAGTTTATGTGGAGTGAGTGGTGTGACATTTGTCCCCAGGGAGCTCGGTGGGTGGGGGAGCCCCAGCAGGTCCTGGTGCCCCAGCAGGTCCTGGTGCCCCAGCAGGTCCTGGTGCCCCGGCCTTCACGTGCCAGCCCCACACTGCCTGACCCTGCTGCTGGCACTGCCAGTGAATTACCCCTCACCCAAAACCACCACAGCCTGATCCTCATGGTGGAAACAAACCAGATACTTAATAGCTGGAGTGCACCCTTTCTTGCATTTTTAATCAAAAAACAGCTTAGATTTAAAATCATGAGTAAAGTAACTGTAGTGTCTGTTTGCTTAATCTTTTAACAGATTTGTTCTTTGAGAAATAAAATAATGTGCTGATTTTTTTTTTTAATTTCTTGCATGATTATATGGAGACTTCCAGCTGTTGGTACTTGGCTTATTTAAAAAGTGATTTAATTGTCAGCCACGAGCTGGATGAACATGGATGAGCACACCTGCCACAATTCTGCATTGCACGAGCACAGTTTTGTCTGGGAAAGTGCGGAGGCACAACTGGGAAAAGTTTGCTGTGTTGACAAGGAGCCTTGTCCACCTCAGCCCAAACCTCATGGGCAGGCTCTGCCCACCCTGCAGCCAGCACATGAGCTCAGGGCTCTCTCCAGCCAGCTTTGTGCCCCACAGAATGGGTTTTCTCACCCCCATGGTGGCCTGGCGGGGACACGAGCTCGCCCAGAGCATGGCTTGTTTAATTTGGAGATAGGGATGAGAGGAAATATTATGGGAAGAAACAGACACATTGCAGGGCTGTGGATAAAAAATAGGCACTAAGCCCAGTCATCATTTAGAAAACCAGGCTGTCCAAAAAACCATGTGACCTGCAAAAGGCCTTTTCCTTCTGACAGGTGTCATTGTCACCTCCAGGCACTGGGACTGGTGCTCCCAAGGCAGGCAGAGGCCGGAGCAGTGGGGGGCTGCCAGAGGCTCACTGCAGCTGACAGGCAATGCTGAGATGTGGGATGGGGCTGGGGCAGAGCTCACATGAGGAGAGGGCTGCTGGCACCGTGGGCAGCCCCATCTTTCCATCTCTATAAACACACACCCCTGTGGTTTTGAGGGGAGCAGCACAGCTGGACGTGGGAGGCAAAGCCAACCTGTACACCAGGGAAAGACCCAGGGCTGCTGTGCACTGGTCTGATGAGCTTGTCTGGGGGAAAACAGCTCCACGTTTCTTTCTGAAGGTGACATTAAGCCTGCTGGATTGAGGAACAATGATTGCTCATCCCTGAGTGCAGCTTCTGACTGTCAAACAGCTCGAAAGCACTGACAGAATGGTTGGACTCGATGCTCTCAGAAGGTTTTTCCAATCTAAATGATGCTGTGATTCCAAGATTTCAGCAGACAGAAGTGTTGGGTGTCGTGCAGATGGGATGGGCATCATCTGAGAAGCAGCACAGACACCTAATGCTGTGCCACCAGGGCTCAGCACCCTTCCCCTGCCTGTTTAAACCCAAAGATGTGCTTCGTTGCCTGTCTCCTCCTCTTTGCTTCTGGAATTTGAATAACTTGTTCCCTTAGCACTTGCGCTCTCTTCTGGTTGGAGTTTGGGGTCTCAGTCTTTTAAAATTCTTCCTTATTCACATTTCTTCCTCACACCATTTATTCCTTCTCTGTTCAGATGACTTCTCAGTAGAAAACAGCAAAGTCTCCGTAGCCAGCCTGCCCCGGTGCCCTCAGCACTGTCAGAGCCATGTGCACAGACTGTTCCCATAACAGACAGGAATTCGTTGTTCTACCAGATGCTGATTTAAGTCTTTCCCTTGATCCAAATTTTGCATGGATAAGAGTGTCCCGTAATTCAAACTATTCTGGGTATTCCATCTCCTCTCTTATACCCAAGCAACATTAGCTGAGGTCTAATGTTCAACTCATCACGGCGGGAGAATGAAGAGCTACCCTACACCTCATTTGCACACTGAAGAAAGAATAAACTTTATTTACAGTGCTCACACTGGACAATTTATAATGTTTACAGTCTCTGCAGTTGCAGTTCAGAGCATACAGGAGCTCACCACTGCCACAACCACAATGAAAATGTTGCACCAGAAATGAGTTAATTTTCATTGCAAAAAAAATTACTCTGGAATGCAGGCTGGAGTGTTGCTCCAGCAGAGACAAGGAATACAATATTCCAGTGGAAGAGGAGGAGAAAGTGAATTTAGTGGTTATTACGCATAAGCATCCCAAACAAGCAGAACTGGGAAAATAATATGATAAGTAATATTTTTGAAAAGTTGCTAATTGGAAAAAAAAAATACACAGAAGCAAAAGAATTCTAGTAATAACTCTTAAAAAAAGAGCAAACTAGTGTCTGGCATGGATCCCCACTGCTTCTGAGCTTGTTCAATTAAAATCAACACTGAATGGGTTTTCTTTCACTACCATTACTCAAGCTGCATCCTTCAAAAGGATGGCAAATGATTGATATGCATATGAAAGAACCACAGAGTATGAAATTACAAAATGATACAGGGTTTGGATATTTGCACTTTGAGATATTAAATCTTCTGAAGGAAAATATTTGAGCAAATTCTGAATAAAGAACTCTACAGAGGAGGAAGAAAGAGCAGCAGGATAATCTAATAAGGCAGAGACTGAGCAATTTCCAAGTGCTGAGTTCCTCAGCTGAACGTGGTGTTTCCAGCCTAGGATCTGCTCTTCTCTCTGCTCTGGGCATTGGCTACCAGGGGCTTGTGTGTGTTCAGAACACACACCAGGCTCAAGGTCCTGAGTCAGGCTGGGGTTTAACCCTTTCTAGAGACACAGAGATGCTGAACATCACGTCACTGCTGCTGGTGCCCACCCTCCCTGCACGTTTGCAGGTTCGGTGTTGCTGCTACGCCTCTCGGAGCAGGTGGAAACCTTGACAGTCCCAACAGGCACAGCACAGCACAGACAGCCCCTGCTCCCCTGCAGCCCCAGCCTGGCCACAGACACTCTTTTCACAGCTGGCACAGCTGGCAGGAAGAGCCAGAGGAGGGGTGTTGTGGCCATTTGGATCCCTCAAATGTACAGAAGTGCTCTGTAAATTGGGCTTTTTTTAATGAGCTCATTAGGAGATACACTTTGACTCCCTTTGCCCAAGGGATTCATGTGAGTTCACTTACTCACCACCCAAGCCATATGAGATTCCATCATGTACAAGCCATAACTGCATCACACACCCATGGGCAAAGAAGGTCTCAGTCCAGGGCTGAGGGTTCATTCCTCCTCCTCCATCGTGGAGTGGGCCTGGGTCCCTCCAGCACAAAAGGGGGCAGGGAAACCTCAGCAGTCCTGCTGCTGTGGGATCCACTGCAAAGGCTTTTGGGGTGAGCTGACTTTTGTAGCCCCCAGCTTGGTCTGTTCGATTCCCAAGAGTCAGCAGACTCCAATTGAGCTTCCTGACAGGTGGTCTGTGGAGATGCTGGCTGCAGGGATGGGGAGGAGGGGCTGCATTGCAGACCTTTAGCTCCTTCTGGCCACCTCCTGCCACCATGGGACTCTTGCTCTGACCCAGTGCTGCTGCTCCCACCACACCAGGCTGGTGGGCTGTGGGATGTGTTTGCCAAAAATTTGATCCAGAGTCACAGGAACACTCACAAGGTTCCAGGTATCCCCTTTGAATCTGGGTTTTGAGAGGTGCAAGAGGAGGACTTGGGCTGTCTGCTGTGTCCCAGTCTGCTTTATTTCAACAATATTCTGTGCAGATTGACATCATTGTAAGTCACCTGTTTGGCATGAAGCATCTTGTCAGGAATATGCTGCATGGAAACCCCTTAGACAGCCGCCTGACGTCTCTAATCACACAAGTCCTGCACACCGTGTTTAAAATCTCGGGATGCCGTGACTCGACGGTAATTAGCGGTAATTACCCACAAAGGCGCAGCCTTTGACTAATAACTTCCTTTACAGCAGTCAGGGAGATCGGGAGGCCTGGGTCAGGAGCTGTCACTGCTAATTACCCTCTCACTCCTGTGCTAACAGGAGCTCCCTGCAGCTCCAGCCGTTGTCCCCTCCCAGGGACAGGAGCCTCGGTCCTGGGTGGATGTGCTCCTCCATCCCCTGAGGAGGAGTGGTGGCTGCATCGTGCCAGGCTGGCCTGCCACAGGACACAGACCCAGAGCCACAGGGTCTTGGGTTTTGCTGCTGTTCAAAGTTCTTCAGGAAATGAACCCAGACTGGGCTAAAGAAAAACATCAGTAGGCAAAACTCCCCTGGCTCCTTGGGTAAGCTGCTCCAGTCTCTTGCTGTCCTCGAAAAAAATGCGTGTTTTACTACTGATCTTCAGTTTCCCACTGTAACTTCCAAACACAGCAGGTTCTTTCCTTTCTTTTTTAAAGTCCAGCCCCTAAAGAGGAAAGTTTTTCTGCTTTTCCTATGTTTTTCAGGCCCTGGGTAACATTTCCTAATGTGCTGTGATTGGCTGTGGGTTAAGAGGAGGGGATCAGGGGCTACTGAGAACTCTGCTGTCATCCCAGACCAACCCCTCTCTTTCCACCCTCAAGCTGCTGCCCTGACAGGCCACATGTCTGCCAGTCCTGGGAGCTCACACTGGACATGAGGGATGAAGACTGGTGCTGCCACGCCTGGGAACACAAATGTGGCTGCAAAAAGAGTTTGGTCATCAAAACAGGTTAAGAAATGCTGAAAATCAGAGGGAAACAGGGGCTTTTCCCCTTGTGTCAGAGCTGCCCAGGAAGGTGTGGGGCTCCTGGGGTGCCAGTGTGCTGGCACAGACCCCAAGAGCCACGCACCTGCTGCACTCCCAGGAGGGTGCTCAGCCCTGTGCCCCCTGCTCACGGTCTGGTCCCCACAGCTGGGTGCCCACACCAGCCCCAGCCCGGCTCCCACGGGGCTCTGAAGCTGTCACCACACTCCTCTGCCTGAGCATCACTCTCCTCTGCTCCCAGGCCTGTTCCCTGCCTGCCTGGCCCTACTGTGCAGGAGGTGTGTGAATATCAAACAGTTAACCTGATGCTCCGACTTCTAAAAAAGCCCCCCAACCCCTTCACCAGGGCTGTTTTACAGCCTCAGGGGGTGAGACTGCCACCAGGCAGTGCCCTTGGGAGGTCGCAGAGATATGAACATGGAATGGGAATTCAGCGTACACGGACACATGAACATACCCAGGAATTGGAACTACATGTCCCACAAACATCTTTCACATGGCAGCGACCCAGCACTCCAGGGAGCTGTGTGGAGCAGCAGGCCTGGGAACACTCCCCTCTTCCTGGGGATAACAGCCCCAGAAACAGCTCTCCCACTGCCCCCACTGCACTGCAGGGGGGTCCTGTGCCTCAGGCCCTGCACCTGCTGAGCCCAGAGCCCAGTGTGAGCCCTGCAGCACCACAGCAGGTGTGTCACCAGGGCAGGTGTGTCACCAGGGCAGGTGTGTCACTGGCAGCACCAGGGCAGGTGTGTCACTGACAGCACCAGGGCAGGTGTGTCACCAGGGCAGGTGTGTCACCAGGGCAGGTGTGTCACTGGCAGCACCATGGCAGGTGTGTCACTTGGCAGCACCAGGGCAGGTGTGTCACAAGGGCAGGTGTGTCACCAGGGCAGGTGTGTCACTGGCAGCACCTCCTGCCATGGCAGCTCCCATCTGCACTCAGCAGCCTCTGACGAGGGAGCTGCTGTGGCACCAGCCCAGGAATCTCCTTCCCTGCTCTCTGGCCAGGAGGCAGCCCAGGTTGCTGGGGCAGGAACACCCCTGCAGGAATCTCTGTGCAGCCCAGGTTGCTGGGGCAGGAACACCCCTGCAGGAATCTCTGTGCAGCTCAGCCTGGCCAGCCTCAGGCAGTTCAGGGTGATCCTGCCTGGGAGTCAGGCAATAGGAAAATACTTCTGGCTGCAATTTGTCTCCCTGAAACCCGACTTGTTTGACTCCTAAGTTACCCACATCCACTTGTCTCCAGCTGCTATTTCTTCCCAATTTCTCCTGTGACTTTGCATACTGCTGAGGACTAAGCTCAGCATTCCTGTTTTCCTGTCTTGCTTCAACCTTTCCTTAAGCTAGAGGAACAAGCACACCTCTTTTCCCCACCTATGACACCATTCCCAGTTTGGCAGTCATTAAAATCACAGCTTCTGGTCTGTCACAACAGCACCTTGGGACAAAGACCTGGTTTTTGTGCAGAGGAATCTTAAATAAAGGTGGGCACAGCTCTGTTTCAGAGAGGCGTTTTTTATATTCAAGTAGATTTTTATCTTTATTCATTCCAGTGGAAAGACCTCATGCACAAAAAAAAAGATAGGTGATGTTGTCTCCATTTAGCTTTTCCTCTCATCACTCCCTTCTCTGGTTTCAAACTGCACAGCAAAAGGAGCTGCTTCCAGAAAAGCTTTTTACCTTCTGGAAAACTACAGATACTCATGGATAAGATGTTCTCAGTCAGGAGAACCAAAAATCTGCTTCATGTATGACCACTTGTCACATCTGAGACAGGTTACTGAGCCCCTGGCACAGTTCAGGGTAGGATTGAATTGCTGGTCACATCCCAGAGCAGCCTTGCAAGGAGAGCTCTGGCTCTGAAACAACAGTAAAGTAACTTTTTTACTCTAAAACCAGACATAAAAAGAAATAACCTTTTGCCTTGCCCATCTGACTGGAAAAGCATTTCTAGAGATTCTGTTCATTCTATCGGATTTTAGACTAGTTTTTTAAAGCAAATTTATCCTGTCAATTCAGAAAACCTCAATACATTTCCAGCAAAAAACAGAAGGGAGCTTTTCGATCCCTTTTTACCTCCAAACATGACAAACACCAAAATGTATTCCAGAGCTCACACGTGAAATACCAAGCCTCCTTTTTGCAGATTTTTTTTCCATGTTTAACATGGTTTTAATGAAAAATGTGTCGAACGGCCCTGCTGGCCGGGCAGAGCTGTGCTGCTGCCCCTGTGGAGCTGCTGCCCAGAGCAGTGCCAGGCCCCAGCCCCTCCTGCTGCCCCCAGCGCTGGCTGGGCTGTGCTGGCTGGCACAGAGGAGGCCCCAGGGCAGGGCAGAGGGGCAGGGCTGTGCCTGGCTGGGCCTTGGGGCAGGAGCAGAGCACTGAGCAGCCACAGCAGCCTCCAGCAGCCCTGGCCCCTCAGGCTCCTGGGCTCACCCCAGCCAGCAGCTGGGCTCACCCCACCGCGGGATCACTCCCCTTGGGGTGGGTAGAGAAGGGGAAGGGATCTCTTCCTTCCACCTCAAAAGCTAGTGGGTTGAAGTTAAGTCAGATTAAAAGGTGAAGGAGAAGCTGTGCACACAAACACAACAAACCAGGGAATTCATTCCCTGCTTCCAGAGCAGGCAGGTGCTCAGCTGGGACAGCCAGCCCCCAGCACACATGACAGTGACTTGGGAAGATGAGCACCATCACTTCAGACATCCCCCAGCCCTCTTCCCCAGCTCCATGCACACAGCACAATGTCCTGTGGGCTGGGACATCCCTTGGGCCGGTCAGGGTCAGCTGCCCAGCTCTGTGCCCCCAGCTCCTTGTGCCCCCCAGCCATGGGGTGGGTGAGGAGCAGAGCAGCCCCTGGCACTGTGCAAGTGCTGCTCAGCAGGGACTGTCACATCCCCAGGGACCCACACTGGCTCCAGCACAGATCCCAAACACAACCCCAGAGCAGCTACTGGAAGAGGATCAGCTTCATTCCAGCGAGCAATCATCACAGCAGCAAAATCACCTACAACCACTCCAAACTGCTCAGCACTGCTTCCATGGGATCAGTAAAAGCCAAGGTCCATCCTTGGATTAATTTTGAACATTTTACATAATTTTACATCCCCGCTAGGGCCAGAAGACAACAGATGCCTCCTGGAACTTCTTTCAGCCCTTTTCTGCGGGAGCTGGACAGCACACCCAGAAGGGGAACAGGATGTGGAAGCAGGGGATGAAGAAAGTTTCCCCTTTTGGTGGCCACCGGCTGGTGCATCCACTTGGCTTGTAACTCCGTCTGCCGATGCTCCGTGAGGACCAGGAAGCTGAGCCGCTCACTTCAGCAGCCCGGGCTGATTCCCCGCCTGCTTTCTGTCAAAAGCCCATAATTAGATGCATTCTCTAGGGCCTTGCAGTGTTTGTATAGTGAGCAATTACCAAATGCTACATTACAATTGTACAATTAGCAGTGCTACACTGTTAATAATGAATTTAAGACTTGTGTAACAGGACTGGAGGGCTTCCATTTGGAGGGCTTATGAGGCTCTCGTTTGCATTACAAAAGCCAATCTATGGCTGGCCTGCCAGTGGCTGACTGTGTCTGAGCAGGGGCAGCATTTCAATCTCAAAGTCAGTGACTGGCCCCTTCTCCTGAGTGGGGAAATTTCAGTTCCCGTGGCTGAGATGATGAGGATGGAAACACGTCTAAGAGAATCTGGTGGAAGCAAATAAAGCAACATTTCTGAAGAAAATGGCACTCCACATACCACTACAGTCTGGCTTTTTATTTTTCTCAAGAGATGTCTTGGAACCCCCAGATTCCCTATTAGTTCCTCAGAGCAGGTTTGTGGGCATTTTGTGGTTTGTTTAAACAACCCACCAGAATTGTTACTGTTTGTTGATGGTGAGAAGGTTGGCATTGAATAAAATTTAAATTAAGGGACTTTTTTCCAATTCCACTTTCCCAAAACCTAGCACTGACAGAGAAAAGAGATCCAGCCCTGAGGTTGTACTTTTCTCTCTTTTCTCTCCTGTTTGCTTTCTCCCCTCATTGTTTCACACACCAGATGGGAATGTCACCCCCCAAAGTTGATTGTTACCGTGTTCAGTGATGAGTTTGGGAATCCACCCATCAGCATCAGCAGGAGGGGAGCAACAGGCTGGAATGAAGGAGCTGGGTGGATGTCAGCTGCAGGAGCCACCCCTGAATCCCTCTCGGAGCCACTGGCACTGGTTCCATCAGAAGAGGGGGAAGCTTTCTGGCAGCTTCTCACAGGAGCCACCCTTGTAATTCTCCCCATTCAAAACCTGGCCATGAGAACCCCATACAATTTACACTTTATTTGTGTGTTTGGTTTGCAGAGTGATTTTTCTTTCAGAAAAATGGTGCATTTCTAAGCAGCCCTGGTGGTTTATGACTTATGTTCAAGGCAAACACAAGACAAATGAGGCACCTCCAGAGAGCCAAACTCCGGGCAGAGCTCACTGCCAGGTGGTCCAGTGCTAAATAATGACCACTATTCAGTACAGAATGAATAAATGCATAAAACCCAGGAAAAAAGAAATTAAACCCGAAGGCAACACCTGAACAAGCCAAACCCCACAGAACTGGGGCTTGTAAACTGGGCTGTGAGGTTCCAAACTGCGTGGGACAGGTTTGCAGTGAGGAATGGCTCCTCTGACAAGGTGTCAGATGTGTGTGATGCATCATGTGGGACCTGCTTCCCTCCGTGTGCCATTAATTGTGTCGCTCGTTAGTCAGGAACCCAGGCAGTGCTTGTATCTGACACATGGAGCTTTCTGGAAGGTGAGGGGCCCGCGAGGCCGGCAAGGGCTGCCCTGGGCAGGGCCTGGCACCTGGGCAGTGCCTGGCACCTGGGCAGGGCCTGGCACCTGGGCAGTCCCAGCAGAATGGCCTTGCCCCCACTGAGGTGCCACAGATACCATGGGTGTTCATCCCCTTGGAGCCTTCGGGTGCAGGAACTCCATGCCAAGCTCTGCAGAGCCACTGCAGCCCTGCCCCACATCCTACAGCCCCACATCCTACAGCCCCACGTCCCACAGCCCCACGTCCCACAGCCCCACATCCTACAGCCCCACATCCTACAGTCCCACATCCCACAGCCCCATGCCCTACAGCCTCACATCCCACAGCCCCACGTCCCACAGCCCCACATCCTACAGGGACCTGCCACAGGGGCGTCCCACAGGGGCGTCCCACAGAGGTGTCCCACAGGCACTGCTCCAGCCATTATCCGTGGCCAGCTTTCTCTGCCAGTGATGCTCATGGCCCTGACGGTGTGGCCTGGCCCAGGAACACCCCTGCAGGCCCCCATCCAAGTCCCCCAGGCTTTCCCCTGTCCCTGCAGAGCCCCACAGGCTGCAGCTGGTGCTGCTCCCAGCTCCCTGCCCAGCTGTGGCCGTGCTGCCCACAGGTCAGGCTGCAGGAGCTGGGGCTGGGCTGCTGTTCCAGCTGGAGCTGGAGCTCCACCCTGCTCCTCCCAGCAGGGTTTCAGGCAAGGCTGCATCCAGTGCTCCCCATTCCCGTGGCTTCTGACTTCTCCTAGCAGGAGTGGAGTCTTCCTCTGAGAGGCAGATGGAGGAGCAAATGTTTACAGAAATATTTGAATGTTTTATATTTATATTTTAGATTTACAGTATTTTATTGTTTTGTTTGCAGTTAAAAGCAGCTTGAAGCAGGTAGGTAGCCAGAGTAACCCTTCCTGTGTGTCCAGCTTACCTGCACTACCCAGAGCTCAGTGCAGCACCAGGTGTGACAGCAGCTCCTTCTTCATCCTTTGCTATGGAAATCCAAGGGAAGTTCTCATTTTGTAGGGGATTTTTTATCAAATTACCTTTTACATCAGCAACTTAGTGAGACTATTTTTAAAACTACTGCTTGGGGGACTCCAAGCCTGCCATGTTTTCCCTCAAAGGACAGGCATGATGTGGGGTGGCTGCTGCAGCCACAAGGAACGGAGCGATGAGCAAGGGAGATTTGTGGCAGAGAAGATGATCCTTCAGCTCAACACCTGACACAGCTGGAGGAAAACAGACAGTAATTCAAAAACAAGAGCACTTCACATCTGAAACTCCACCTACCATACCAGTGGTTCTACTGAAGATAAAACCTCTATCTACAGGTTTTACCTTAGATACAGAGATGATCAGGGCTGTAAGTCTATCATTCCTGCAAGATGAAAGACAATCTCGTTTCCCACTGTGAGGGATACAGCAGAAGACACAAACAGCCACTAGGTCCAACCAAAAGTCCATAAAACCATTCATCCAGCACAATCTATGCCAGAAAGGAGTGTGCCTCCAAATCCCAGACCCTAAAGCTGTGCAATCAGTTACTGTGTCATGAGCTAGAGCCTCATGCTGGGAATAACAGACCAGGTCTGGAGAACACAGGCTGACTTTGCAGATAAAGTCCTCTAGTCAGAAAATTCGGCAGTCTGGCAGAAAATGTGACAAAATTAATGTAAAATACATCGTGCAGGAATGAGACAGACCTAAAAGCAAAGATGACAGACTTGCATGCTGGCTGACAGCACTTAACTGGGAAAGAGATCAAAGCCTGCAATCCTACAATATTCTCACAGTTTCTAGAGATTAGTGGCTGAAATGATTTTGCTTAAAATAAAAAGCCAGGATTGTTCTTTCTGTGATTAATTTATTCAGTCAGTTTGGGGTCCAAGTGACCCTTTAGCACCAACAACAGCAGCACCTGGTTCTCCAGCTGATGCAAGAGCCGTGATGCTCTCCCCAAGGATGCATCATCCCAAACCTCTGGCAGCCACACAGAGCTCTGGTCAGTGTCTCCAGGTTCTTCTGCCTCAAGGCTTTTGTTTTCTCACTTCAGGTTTGCAGGAAGTCTCTGACCCAGGGGCCAGTGGTTTGCTCCAGGTGAAAGAAGTTCCCAGCCCCCTGGCAGGGGCTGCCCCAGGGGTGTCACAGGGTGTGCTGGCACCAGGGCCCATCACCAAGATGAAGTCATAGATCACAGAATCAGGAGTGGTTTGTGCTGGAAAGGACCTTGGAACTCATCTTGTCCCACCCCTGCCATGGGTAGGGACACCTTCCACTAGACCAGGTTGCTCCAAGCTTTGTCCAGCCTGGCCATGACCTTGTATGTGGCCATTTGCCCTCAACACACCCAAGATGTTTCTGTAAGACCATCAGAGCACCCTGGAACCACCTGCACTGAAGGGAAAGCTTGTCCTGACCCTCATTGACCCAGTCTGGAAATCCAGCCTTCCCCAAGGCCAGGGATTTCCCAGAGCAACTTCCTCCAGGCAGTGCAAGGCTGACAGGTCCAGGAGAAACCACCCACAGGTTCTTCTCACAGCACCTCAGGGGTATTTTATTCCAGGGTGGAGATCCCACCTTCCCATCACGCCCATGCTCAGACAGAGAGTGCTGGATGATGCCACAGAACCACACTCAGAGCTTCTGACAGTTTTAATCCTCTGATTAGCTGATGCCTTTAATACTTACACATATAAATCACGTAGTTACAGAGCTCTGACATCCTGACTGAATTCCTTTGCATTTGGGAGAATCCATAGAATTATTTCAGCTGGAGTTAACGGTTATAACTCAAATATATTCTTTCCTAAGTGATAAACTTAATTTATCACAGCTTGCTATCAGCAGGTACTCCATGATCTCATGAGCAAATGGAAGATTGAAAAGGGAAAAACGAGGGCAGGTGTGATGTTATAAAATTAAGGGGGAAATTTACATTGATGTTTGAAAAAGCCTGTTATTTTACAAAATATTTGAGATTCCCACTGGTGAGCTGACTAAGCAGTTCCGTATAACCTGTAGGGGCAAGGCTGTCACTTGCTGCCAGCTCCATATGTTCAGCAAAGCTCAGAGAAAACTTGTACTTGCACAATGACTTAAATTTTCAGCCCAGGTTTTATCATCTCAGGAGGTTTTATATGAGATCGAGTTTGCAGTTCTCCACATCACCTCTGGAATTATTTAAGAACAAAGATCAGGTGGAAATCATTATGGAAATTTAGTAAGCTGGATCTGTTGGAAAAGGATGTGAAAAGCAATTTCTTCCTCCTGTTCCAAGCCAAAACGAGCTTGAAATACTGAACATTTTTGCCAGACAATTTTCTTTACCTTTCTCCTCATTCATCCAAATTTTTATCCTAATTCTTTTAAAATATCAATAAAACTGTGAGCATGTTGGATTCCATCATTGTCCAAGGAATTAGGGGCATTTTCCTCACAGGGAAACACCAGCAAACTTTGCATTACTGCCTTTTGTTTATCACTACATTCAGTTATTTCTGGCTTCTAACTTTGTGGTCACACTCAAATCCTTACATTATGAAATAAAAAACCAGAGCCAGCTGTCCTCCTTCCTGGAGCTGCCCATGCTGGTGTTCCTCAGGTTCCCACTGCTGCTGTTGTGCTGCCAGTGCTGCCCAGACCTCGCTCTGTGCTTGCTGCACTCACTGCAGTGTCACAGCACTGGAGACCCTTTCCTCTTCTCTTGTTCCCTGGGAACAGAGCCAGAGCCCCCCTGGCTGCAACCTCCTCTCAGGGAGTTGTAGGGAGCAACGAGGTCTCAGTGTTTGTATAATATTGGAGTTCATCATTGCCCTCCTTGTGCTCACCCCCAAAATCCGATTTTGCCCTGGAGCGCAGTTGCACGTCGCTCATTAACAACTGATTAGGAGAGAACGGGGCTGTTTCTGGGTTTGATTCTGTCCCTGCAGGTTTGCTGGGTGCTGCCAGAAGGGTCCCCAGGGTGGTGCCACCGGAACTGCCGTGACTGGACATGGTCAGCCACGGTCACCATCACTTCTGAGGGAGCCCAGCACATTTCTGTGAGAACATTCTGGGCTTGTGAGTGCAGGCAGAAGCCAGGATGGCACACATGGCGAGGTGCTCACACACCCAACGAGCAGCTTCCCAAAGCTGCTGCTACTGCAGCACTGCCCTGCACCCCTGCACGCTGGCATGTTTGAAGTCACAAGGTCACCTACACAGAGAGCAGTTGGTTTTCATAAATCCTGCTCATTATGCAAATTCATTATTTACAGACACCGTTAGGCTGAAGTGGGTGTGAGAAACAGTAATAGGAGCCCTGCTTTTGGCAGGAGGAAAAAATATTTGACAGAAGATGAATTAGGGCTTGGCCAAATAAGCAAGAGCCATTTTGGAGAATGGCAACGCAGAACCTTCCTGGCGATGACGCTGCAGAGCCTTGGTTGGAGGCAGAGCTGGAGCGGGGGAAGGTGGGAGCTGCTGCCTGGCACTCGGGGCCGTGCTGCCCCCAGAGCCCCTCGGGAGGCCTGGGCAGCCCTGGCTGCCAGCCCGTAGCTGGGCTGGCCCTGCAGGCAGGGGCTGGTGCCAGCGGGGCAGCGCTGCAGGCTGCAGCTGCAGGGCACTGCCCCGAGCGCCCGTCCCTCTCCCAGCTGTCCCTGATACACAGATGGCATCTGTGCTGTGCCAAGGGTGACAGGAGTGTCTGCCAGACCTCCCTGCCTCGCCTCTGGATGCACATTTCACTGCCCACATCTCTACAGACGGAATGTATAAACCATTAAATTAATTTAATTTGAGGCAGTCTGTGACTTCATGGTCTAGAAACTTAGCCATGGCTTTCCCTCCTTAAAGCAAATATGTTTGCTGTTCTGCTGTGCTTCTTATTTGCTTTTTGGCTTCTTATCTGCCTTCTGTAGGAGAGCAGAGTAAAACTTATTTATTCATTCAGCACAAAGCCATCAGCTGGAGCCTGGCCAAAAGGCTGGCACACACTTGGAGGTTTCTCCTTTGGCTGTGGTGCCACCAGATACAAGTGTGGGCCCCAGCCCGGGGGCACTTTGAGGGAAGCCTTAATCTGGCACACATTTCACATTGCAAGACACTGCATGGACATGGTCTGGGCTGTTTTTTCCAGCAGCAGTTCATGCAGGCTTGCACACATTTTTAATATATTGTACAATTTCGATGGTAGTTTGTCCTGTTAGGTCCTTGATGGGCCAAGGGAATGGAATTGCTGATTTCTGGTCAGTCACTGGTGTAAGAGACAATGTTCCAGCTGAACATGGACTGGACAAAGACAGCATCACCACTCAATGGCTTGTACATCCTGGTCTTGTCTCTGCCTTTATTGCAATGGATCCCAACCCTCACCCTCAGGGCCTTCTGCTCCCTCCTCCCTGAGGGGCTGTGGTCAGGCCAACACTGCCACCACTGCTGTCACACCTATTCAGGTGGCCAAGGGTGTGTCTGCCAAACCCTGGGCCCAAGACACAGGCACTTAGGGACTGATCCTGCTGGGCCAGTGCCAGCCATTGGCTCTTTTGGGCACACACAGAAGGCTTTGGGACCAGGAAGGCTCCCAGGCTCTCCCTGCCCAGCACTGTGAGCCAGCAGCACTGCCCACTACGAGCCTGAGTGGAGTGATGGAATTATTGACAAGAGCTTGTTATTAAATCCATTATTAACTCCATACTATTTTTACCTTGATGGGTGCCAACAGCTGGACTAGAAGCAATTCCCCTACCTGTGCTAGCAGTGCCCACAGGATAACTGACTATGGGAGACAGCAGGCTGTTAACCGCCCGGAGAAAATAAAAAGCTCTTTTTTGTATAAATGGCAGTGTTATTTCTGAAAACTTAGCAAACAAAGAAAAAAAAATCCCTTCCCCAGAAAATCTTCAGCACCCGTTACGGAACGTTTTGCATCTTATCTCCTTTTGCTTTCCCTGCCTGCCTTGGAATCGTTGGTGTCAACATGCAGAACAACAGGCTATGCACAAAATCTTGTTGTAATCTCTTCCTTAGGGTCAACTGGAGAAAAATGTGATTTTTCTGTGTGTGTGTAGGGGCATGTGCACTCAGCTGAAGTGCCAGGTAACGTCTCACTTGTCCACAGTTCCTTTTTCACCCACAAAGCTGAGCAGCTCCTGCCCCTTCTGTAGCACAGGGACATGTCTGCAGGGCGTTGGCAGTGTCACAGGTAACCCCTGCAGGGCAAACGGGGGCTGGGCTCACAGGAAGCCAGGAGCTCCTGATGTGCAGGGGGTGCATTGCTCCTGCATTTCATCAGCCACAGCAGTGCCTGGGGTGGGCTCTGTCTGTCCCTCGGCACCGCGGCTGGAGCACAGCACTGCGGGAAGGATCCCTGCCCTTTGCAGCATCCCCACAACAGCAGGAGCTTTCCATTCCACATCTCCTGCAAGAGTTCTCCCTGGTGGCAGCTCATTGCCAGAGCTGCAGCAGGTACCAGTCACTTGGTTGTGTGACATAGCTTTAATCTCCAGCACTCCCTGTGCTCCTGCTTGCCACTGATCCATTTAATTCTTGAGCTCCCAGTCAGACTCTTGTTTCTTCAACCAGAATGCAAAGTTTCTTAGTACCAATTTTCCTGAAAATAAATACCAAAGTCAGCATTTTGCTGTGCTTCAGGCAAGATAATCAGGTGGAGCCCTTCACCTCTTGCCAAACAAGGATTTCTTTTTCTATCCCCAAATGGTTTTGGTGATTTATTGACGCATTTTTCTGTGAAGGCACAGACACAGAACACTACAGAAGCCAGTCCACTGTGAGCCTTACAAGAGGAAAATTGGCCCCCAGTTCCTCTCAGTGCCCATGGCTATGGCATCCCCCCTGGCAGGCTGCCAGCCCTGCTCCTGCACAGCCCCAGGGCCCCGTGCTGGAGAGGCAGAGGCTCTGAGCTGTTTGGGGACCCTGGGTCAGGTCCCCATGAGATCAGGTCACTCTCTGGGGCTGTAGCACGGGCAGCACTCTGATGCTGAAGTCAGAGCTTTCCAAGCCAGTGCTGGCTTTATATCACATCCAAGGGATTGATCACAGTACTGAGCAGCCAGAACTCTTTTCCCTGCGTGGTTTGACCAATCCCTGGTCATCGTCATGGATCAGAGCACTGCCAGGTCCTGGGGCACTCCTGACTCCCACTGCTTGTCCCATGCTACTGCCTCTCCCTGGATACGTTTGCTCCTCAGCCACAGATCTCCAGGGAGTCTCCGTGGAGATGCTGAGCCACAGGGAGGGTCCACAGCCCCACACCCTGGGGCTTGGGATTGGTGTGGCTGCTCCAGCAGCTTGTAGGGCTCTCACTACTCTGGTAGCTCCCACCTGGAAAAGCACTTGGGAAAGGAGCAGCTACCCATTAATCTTTCTGAGGGCTGGAGCTGTGCTGTGGGATGGCCTCAGAGCCTCTGTGACCTGAGAGGCCCATCATTGGGGTTTAATGTTACAGGGAAATTCACTTCCCACTTTCACTCAGCTCTCGCCTGTAATTATAACCTCAGGCATGACAGGTAAATTGCTCTTTGTCACTGGAGCAGAAAGCATTTCCCCTTCATTTTGGAGTAAGGTGAGTGCAGGCAAGTTAAGTGTGATTTTTAAAATGCCATTTTGTCTACGAGCTTTAAAGCCATGGTGGCACCGCTGGGTTTGTCTAGGAGCACTACAGTCAGTCCAGAATGGAGGCAGGAGCTGCCTTTTACCTCCTCAGGCAACACATGGATGGGTGTACAACTCTCTTTTAACACTGCTCAGTTTTCTTTTTTCCCTTGGAATTCCAGGTGTACAATCCTGGCAGTGAACAGGACAGGCACAGAGCACGCTCTCTGCAACATCTGCTAAAAATAGTGCAGGAATGGTGCTGCTGCCTTCTGCAGACTCAGAAAATAAAAGAGCTTTTCAAGTCTATAATTCCCTAATACAATCAAACACAATCATAATCAAAATTATTCACGCTGACTTGATTAGTAAAAAGAGAATAATATGCTAATGAGGCAGCATCTCTCCCTGCATTTGAACACAGTGCTACAGCTCTCTGGACACGGATTCATCACTGGGAAAACACCACCTCCTTCCCTGGCTCTCAAAATCTGCTGGTGCCTGGAATACAGGTGTATGTTTGAGCTGCTCCTTGCCAGGGCTGTGGCTGTTCTGAGCTCCCAGAACAAAGGGCAGGAGAAAACATGGGGTTGTGCCTGGGGACAGGTGGGCAATGGCAGTGACCCAGGTGAGGCTGTGCCTGGGAATGAGGTGAGGGACAATAGAGTCTTTTCCTTGGCACCAAGGGAGAAAATAAATGTCTTTTCCCATCTGCTCCAAAATGAAGGGATTTCTCCAGAACTTGCAGCTGGTTTCCTGGCTGCATGAGGCCCTGCACCAGCTCCTGGCTGGGCATAGGTGTTCTGTACTGGGAGTCTCACAGCAGAGCAGCTGGGGCTTGGCTTGGGCTGGGAGGCACAAGGGATGCTTCCATGGCTGATACAGCAACTTCTGCTTGTTTTCCAGGAAAAGCCACCTGTTTGTGGAGGGCACGGGAGCTCAGCTGGGAGCTGGGGAGCAGCCCCTTGGCAGCACTCCCAGCTTGTCTCTGGGACATGAGAGCTCACCAGCCCCCAGCAGCCCTCTCAGCTGGGCCCCTGGCTCCTGCCAGCACAGCTCCAGCCCTGAACCAAGGGACAAGAGGACATCCCTGAGGGGAGGGCTTGTCTGGCTCCAGGGGGTAACTCTGTCGATCCCTAAGGGGGATGTTGCTGTTTTCCTGTCCCCAAGCCACAGCTGGAGCCCAGGCTGCACCTGTGGGCTCCTGCCCTGTCTGCAGTGAGAGCCCAGGCTCCACTGGTGCTGGTGTCATTTTTTTCCTTTTCAACAGGATTCATCAGCTCTCTCTGCCCAGAATCTTGATATCCCCTGCAGATCAAAGGCATCATTTTTCCTCTCTGTCAGCAGGGATTCTGCTTGGGTATGTAGGTCAGAATCAGTCCTTTTCATCCCATTGTCTGCCATATCTTTCATTCTTCACAGAAGCTAACATTTCTCCTCACTTTTTTGAAACATTCCATTTCCACCTTTTTCTTTCCCCTCAACCTGGCTGCATTCTCCTGACATTGTGGCCTCTCTCCATTCTGTCTGACATTAGAGACAATGCACTGGGCAATATTTTATACATGATCTAGAATTTCTTTAAGCCTTTGAGCCTTCCGCTCAAATATCCTTCTGGGTTTGTCAGACAGATACTTCCATTACACAACTCAAATGTTCAATAATAATAGGTTGGATCGTTTCAAATATCAAAACTTACTCCCACTGGAAATCAATCATCAGACAAGAGACAAGTCAGGTAGTTGAGAATTGCCTGCCAACTTTCCTTGGCTGTAAAAGCTGATGAAAGCAGGCAAACTCTAAATGACTTGTCAAAGGCAGCTTAAAGAGAGAAGCTGAGAGTCTAATTATGGCCACACAGAAGCTGTGTTTGCACAGACACACGGTGGTGGGGGCACAGGGAGGGGGAAAGTGTCACGAGTGCAGCTGCAGGTCCAGAGCCAGTAGGCTCCAGGTGATGCCCTGAGCATCTGAGGAGGTGACATCAAGAGCAGAGGAGGGGATGACAGCCCTGGCAGCACTGTGTGAAGGTCACTGTGGGTTCCAGGCTGGAGAGCAGTGTCACCTGCCTGGCCCCCAGCCTTGCTGGTCATGCACAGTTCTGGTCCCCACAGTCCAAAGGCGAAGCATTCAGACTGCAGAAGATCCAGAGGAGGGTGACAGAGATGACCCAAGGGCTGAAGAACCTGCCCTGTGAGGAAAGACTGGAGAAGTTCAGTCCCTTCTCCTGGAGAAGACACGGGGGGACCCCATCACAGCACCCCAGGACAGACACGGGCTATCCAAGGGGGATGGAGGGTCTCTCTGCAGGAGGAGCCCTGTGGGGAAGGCAATGGGTGATGGGCACAAGCTGAGCCAGAAGAGATTTCTTCTCAATGTGAAAGAAACTTTTAACAACAGGAGCAACCATTCACTGGAACAACCTTCCCAGGGACCGGCCTCCGTGGCTGGAGGGCTCCACATGCAGTTGGTCAGGGTGTGAGAGAGTCTCTGTGGGCCTCCTTTCCCAGAGAGCATTGGAGTAGATGATCTTTTAAGGTCCCTATCTGCCTGGGCTGCTCTAGTGTTTGCAGCCTATTTTGCCTAATTGCTCTACAATTCAATAATCTGTAGAAAATAAGAGTGTAAAAATATGATGGGATTTTTCAGTTGTTACTGTACAGAAACTTTGAGGATTAAACGTGGTGGTCCTGCCCATCCCAGCCCCACTGCGTGGGAGAGCCACACTCAGCTATGCGCCAACACTCCCCTGGTTCCTGAGCCTGCTGAGGGATGGGACACAAGGGCTGTCTGTCCTGGAGACCTGTGGAAGTGCTCGGAGCAGGTGCTCCAGAGCCACCTCTCCCTGCAGCCTGTGATCCCTGCTCTCAGCCCATCCCCTTGCCCAGCATCTCCTGTGCTCCACAGCAATTTTCTGTGCTGAATTGAAGCTCTCGTGTTCTCTCTCTACCCCAATGTCATGTCCACTGCAGTAAAGCTCGGAGTGTATCTACCATTAAATGTCCTCTTATTTATGCATGAATAATTGAAACCTTGCATTATTAATGTTTTAATTAACCTTTACACAAGGTTTGCTGTTTTTAATGCCTCCTTTCATCTCCCTGAGCAGTCTCTATAATGTGTTTAACTGCTGACTTTATGTCCTGCCAATTGTGTGAAGTTTTTATCTGCAGCATGTGCACAGATCATCCTCAGAAAGAAGCCACTGCTGAAAGCTGTGGAGCTGAGTGCTCATGAAAGTCCTTCCCCATTTGTGATTCCTGCCATTGCTAAGCTCTCTCCTGGAAATGTTGATGCATTTTGTCCTGTGTTGCTGCAGCTTTTCCTGTCTTTTCTTGCACAAAGGAACCCGGGTGGTTTTTGTGACTCATAACTGGCAGCAGTGAGGAATAAGCACATGCTTTCCTTTGGGAAGCCAGACTGGGAGCTGGCAGATGCCCGTGGCTGTAGGGGGCTGGGTTATTTACTGTTTTGTGTAATGTTGCTGCCTCAAGTGCCCAAAGGTGCTACTGAATGCACAGTGAACCTGTGTGTGTCTGCCCTGCTTGCAGCACAGCGCTGGTCTCCCAGCACAGCCCTCCCACACAGAGATAACCCACGGGACAGAAAGCTGGAGGACTTTATCAATACAGAACTAAGTAAAATAAGTAAATAAAGAAAGCAATGTCATTAGAAAGGTACAAAGGGGCTCCAGTGCCATGCTCCCCCTGAACTGGGACAGCTGTGTTTACTCCCACCCTCATCACCATCTTCAAGAAACCTCTGACTTTTGCTTGAGAAATCACCCGATGATACCAGTATGGAACTCTGGCTCAGGTGGGAAGCGGGCCATTCCTGCAGGTGCTGTAGGAGAAACTCATGAACATGGGAAATGCAGAAAAAGGTATAAACAGCTCTTCCTGAGGGAGCCAAGTCCTCTGCTCGTTGTCTTTGTCATGTTGCTGCCACACAGCCCAGGGCAGTGAGCGGGGCAGGTGCTGGCACTGCAGGAGCTCCATCACCCCGTGGAGCACTCAGCCCTCACACCAGCTCTTACCTGTCCAGGGAAGCAAACAACTTCAGCTGCTCTGCCTTCTCCTCAGACCTCTTCCAAGCTTCTTCTTTGGTGGCTGTTGTGCAGCTGGCACCAGGCTCATCTTATTTTGGGCTGATCCTCTCCTTATGGCCCAAAATCCTTTCTGTCTGAGCCTCTCAAACTCGGTGATGTTTGGGGTTATCTGAGACAATGCACACCAAAGTAACAGAGTGGCTGGGGGGAAGCTCAGCCCTCCTCCCTCAGCTCCACTCCTGCAGTGGCTCTCACTGCTGTCAGACACAATAATGTCTGCAGAAAGCACCAAACAAGCAGGAGATGGCTGTGACCTGGAGCAAGGGGATTTTCCTGTGCCCAAATGTCCCAAGTGACAATGGCATGTTTGCCCCTGGACACACTGCCTAAGTCAGAAGACTGCTGCTTAATGGGGAAAAATAACAGGACAGTAATTAATAATTGGGATGAGGAAGATTTTCCATTAACTGATCACATATGGCAAGTAATTCAGCTGAAAATCTGTCATTGTCACTTTTCCAGCACAAATTCAGAAAGAATGGTGCTTCATTAAATCTGTAAGGCTCTTCCAGAGTAAGCAGCTACTGGCCATTCACAATAAGTTAATTAAAACTCTTTCACAATAGAAAGAGCAAATGTTGCTGGGAATAAATTGATTTCCTGTTATCATGTGCTCAGTACTGACTGATGTACTGGAGATGCTTTATCTGCATCCACTTCATCTCTGTCAAGTGCAACCTTTAGCATGTGACTATTTTCACTTTTTCATTAGTACCTGCTGTTAAATGCCTTAACAGTCCAAGCCACAGTTCCATTTTTTTCCCTCAGTTTACCATGCAATCTCCTGGTACTCATTTCTTTTATACCAAATTGCACTTAAAACAAACAAACAAACACAACAACAACAACAACAAGACCCCTGGTGGTAAATCCCAATAATTTGATTTTTTCCCATTTCTCTGCCCCTCCCTCTTTGCCCATGGCATTGAATAATGCTCAGCCTGTGAACACTCACTGTTTGCACTTCCTAGGTGACCTCTGGGGTCAGAGGGCAGGTGTCTGGGTGTCTCTCACTGTGCAAACAGGAGCAGAAATGTTCAGGAACTCCTTCTCCTCCCTTCTGCCTTTAAGCCAGATTGGCAAATATGGAATGTTCCAGCCAACTGATGCAAAGGAGGTTTTAGATGTCAGACAGGAACCTCTCTAATCATATCTCTAAACATATCTAATAAATACCATCGACCCTGCCTGAGCCTTCATGCCCTTCCCTTCCCTCAGGGGGCCTTACCAGGGATACATGAGCAGCTCATCACCCTGCAGTGACAACCTGAGCAGTGTCTGGGCTCTGCACCATTAACAAACCACAGCCATCCTCCTGACCTTCATATGAGGAAATAAATAAACAGCACCAAGGGTGCATGAGCACCAGATCGTGCCTGTTCTGTGTTCCACCTCCACAAAATCTTGTAGCTCAGCAGTGGCTGCAAAGATTTAATCAACACTCTATGAAAAAGCGTTTCTAAAGAACCGTTCCCACACCTCCCAGCAATACCTGGTCTAAATTTTTTATGAAATAATTCATTGATTTCAGAAGTACAAGTGCAGTGAAACTGTGAGTAAATTCTGATGAAAGGCAGCAGTGAGTTTGCTTCTAAAAACACGGTAAAAGTGAAAAAGAAGAAATGTTTCCTGAGGGAGTTGAAAAAGCTCCAACACTTGCTTGAAGACCAGGTTTTGGGACTGAGCATAACAGAGGGAAGAGGTGCCTGCTGTGAATGGATGAAGGCTCTGAGGCTGGAGCAGGGTGCAGGCTGCAGGGAAGTCTTCTCTCACAGCTCGGTTGCTATTCTCTCTTTTGGGCTCAACAATATAAATGGAGAGAATTCTGGCAATGCCCAGAGCCTGCTGTACCTTGTGAAAGTTTCCTGTAGGCTCTGAGATCTAAAGGCCCTTTTGGAGAGGGGACAGAACTGTTTGTAACACTTTTGAAAATTGTTGGGCATTTTGTGTGCAGAATGGCAAATATTATAATTGCATTATTCTTGTATTAAATTTGTCCCTTAATGAACAAACAGCTGTGTAATTGCAGCAGTGAGTTAGCACCCTTGTAATGGCTGGTTAAGTCCTTTAACTGTACTCTCCATTTCCAGCTGTTGGTCTCCTCTCCTGGAGCAGAGTCCTGGGTGCCAAACACTTTGTACATCCTTAGTCTGGAAATTCATTTCTGCTTTAATTTACCAGGGAGCACAGTGAAACCCTGCAGTGTGCCCAAAGCTGTGATATGACTTTGTCCTTGGTCATCTCACCTGGACCTCCCAAGTTGACGTCCTCCACAAACCCCAGCAAACTCTGCAGGTCCCAGAGGCAGTGACCAGCCTTCAGCCTCTCCTAAGGAGGTGTCAGGTGCAGGCTCCCAGCTCTGCCTCAGAGAGTGAGTTGGCTTTTATTGAAGGTAACAGCATCCCAGGTGCTGGGCTCACCAGCGTGGTGGCTGCTGTGAGGTGGTGTCTATGACTTTTCATGAACAAGTGACTGTGTTTGACTTGCTCACCTGCTCCCCATGGGCTGGAGTCTGGCTTTGCTCTGGAGGCTGGAGGGGTGGAAATGCTCAGAGCAGCCCTCTGGGGCTCTCTTCTTGTCCTTTAAAACACATCACTCCCAAGTCAGAGCCTCATTTCTCATCAGGTCCCAGAGTGGAGCTGCTCCTGCAGCCCTTGGGACGATCACTGTCCCAGCCTGGCCTGAGGGGCTGCTGCACCCTCACTGCTCTCACAGGGGTTTTCTCTGGCCATGCATCCTCCCATGCTAGGAGCCCAACCTGCACATCCAGAACAGCATCAGAGAGGATAAAGCACTATCACAACTAAAAGAATCACATTTTCAAATGAAATTACATAAGAGCTATGCCATATGGCTTAGCAATGAAATCACAGCAGCCGGTCTGAGAGGGAAAGTTTCAATGACTCTGTCCACAAACACTGGTAATACAGAGGTCCAGAAATAATTTGTGCATCTGGCAGAAAAAATTGATTATCAGCTCTCTGTCCTACTGAAGGTGTCAGATGTACACTCAAGGAACTTCTTGTTCTCTGAACCTGGAGTGACTCACCAGGCTTTGATGGGTGGCAGCTTTTGAGGGAGCTGCCAGTTCCAGCCGTAGTTGTGGCCACACAAATGTTCTGCTGGGCTTTCTGTGTGCTCTGTCCCAGAAGCAGGGAGCCCTGATACCCTCAGGTCCTGCCTGGGGCACTGGGAGGTGTTTCACAGTGATGCCTTTTGCCCAGAGCCAGGGGCCCTCAGAGGTGCCTGAGGAGCAGACGGGGATGTTGAAAGCAGAGGGAGGAGGGAGCTGGAGCCTTGTGTCAGTGTGTTGGCAAATCCACCGGCCCTCAGGGAATAAGGAAAGGATGAGAGGGCCCAGCCAACTCTTTGTCCCCTTTCAAGGTAGAATTGCTTTTTCTCTGACTAGGAAAGCAGTGAGCCTGATTTTCCCAGGTAATTCCTGGCTTCATCAGGTTTGTGTCAGAATAACTCATCCAGCTGACTCCGGGAGCAGGAGCATCAGCAGCGTTGGAACAGGGAGCTGCAGGTGCAAGTTATTGCTAATTAACTAATGACTGCACTGGAGGGATGTGCAGTGGGAGGGAGCAGCCAGTCCATCCCTGCATGCCCAGCTGACTGCCAGGGGCACACGTGGGTTTCTGCCCCTCACATTGTCCTTTTGGGGAATCCAGCCAGCTGGGAAAAGGTCAGTGCTAAGGCAACAAGTGTTTGGTAACTGTCTAGGAGCAAAATGGATAAAAGGCAGCCTGTACAGCATGATAAATAATTGTCCAGATGAGAGCAGGATGGACTATGCTTGGGAAGCTGAATGGGATCAGGTATGAGATTTTTTTTTTTCTAAAAGGAAGGGATTTCAATCATGCTATGTAATGCAAAACCTAGACAAGTGTGAGGAGCAAAGGGGCACAGAAGGAGCAAGAGCAAAGTGAAGGATCAAAGAGGGCACACAGAGGTGTGGGGAGGGGGAGAGCAGAGGAGGAATCTCTCTGTCTGTGTCCCAGAGGAAAAGGCAAGATTGGCAGGAAGGGGACAGCAGGGCAGGGCAGGGCAGGGCAGGTCCTGTCCCTCCCCAGGGCCAGCAGCACACAGGGCTCTGGGCAGGGCTGAGGCTGGTGAGCAGTGCCCAGCTGCAGGGAAGGGAAGAAGGGCTGGGGCTGGAGAGGGGGCGGAGGAGCCCCGTGTGCCCCAGGGGTGCTGCTCAGGGCTGGGCATTGCCCCGGGGGTGGCAGGGCCGGGACAGGACAGGACAGGACAGGACAGGACAGGACAGCCTTGCTGGGCATTGGCCCGGGGGTGGCAGGGCCGGGACAGGACAGGACAGGACAGGACAGGACAGGACAGCCTTGCTGGGCATTGGCCCGGGGGTGGCAGGGCCGGGACAGGACAGGACAGGACAGGACAGGACAGGACAGCCTTGCTGGGCATTGGCCCGGGGGTGGCAGGGCCGGGACAGGACAGGACAGGACAGGACAGGACAGGACAGCCTTGCTGGGCATTGGCCCGGGGGTGGCAGGGCCGGGACAGGACAGGACAGGACAGGACAGGACAGGACAGCCTTGCTGGGCATTGGCCCGGGGGTGGCAGGGCCGGGACAGGACAGGACAGGACAGGACAGGACAGGACAGCCTTGCTGGGCATTGGCCCGGGGGTGGCAGGGCCGGGACAGGACAGGACAGGACAGGACAGGACAGGACAGCCTTGCTGGGCATTGGCCCGGGGGTGGCAGGGCCGGGACAGGACAGGACAGGACAGGACAGGACAGGACAGCCTTGCTGGGCATTGGCCCGGGGGTGGCAGGGCCGGGACAGGACAGGACAGGACAGGACAGGACAGGACAGCCTCGTTGGGCATTGGCCCGGGGGTGGCAGGGCCGGGACAGGACAGCCAGGGGCTGGCAGGAGGGATGGGCCCTGCTGCAGGGGAGGCTTTGTGCATCCCAGTGGGACAGGATGCAGCTCCTTGTGCTGAGGACAGCTTGCACAAGGCAGTGGAGGGTTTGCCAGTGTTCCTTCCCCAGGAGTCATGTGGCTCAGATTCTCTTTGTTCTCTCTGTGAAAGATGTAACAAGGCAGTTTGCCAGGGGGAATATCTTTTCTTGCACAGGAGCTACCACCACCTAAAGCACACCCAGCCCGGTGACACTCCACTCCCCCAAATGTATCAGAAGGTGATTGGGGGGGGAAAGCTGAGCTCATCTCCCGCACCCCCGAAGGCCCCTGAGGCACCACCCCACCCTTTGAAGGGATCATCTCACTCCTCCCAATGTTCTTCCAGTTTCCTCCTTTTGCTTTCTATTTCAATGATAAAGAAATACTACTTTGAAAGAAGTCTTTAACCTTTTATAACAATTCACTCTTCTGTGGCCAAGCCAAGCATGCTGGAGTCTTGCAGCCAGAAAGTGAAGCCAGCTCGGAGCCGATTTGGGAATTCCCTGCCCACTCCAGAGGCGTCCAAAGGCTGTGCTGGGTAGCAGGGACCCACTGGAGCCTCCCCACCCACGACCTCCCGAGCTCTGGGAGCTGCCCATCCCTGTCCCTGGCCGGGGCTTGCTGTACCTTCCAGCCACAAGCTCTGCCTCCCTCCCTCCCCTTCCTAGCACCACCCAGAGTGTTGGTGACACTAGGGTTTGATGCAGGTGGGAAGAAACTTCCACTACCTTTGAAGCATGTTAAAATAGCACTGGCAGACTGTGGCTGTTACCAGCTTTACTCGAGGTGCATGGGAAAAGGAGAAGCTGAAATTTCACACAGCACTGAGAAGATGTGTTTTTCATACCCTAGAGTAAGTACTGGGTCACTTCCTGGGAACAGTAATTCAGAGATAAATGGATCTGCAGAGGAACAATGGCTCCTGGACCCTAGGGAAAATGTTCTGTGAATCCTTCCCATTTCCAGCATGCAGGGCCTGAGCAGTGACTGGCCTTGTGCCCATTCCGTGGGTGCTGGGATTGCCTGAGGTAGCTCACAGCTGCCCTGTGCAGGGTGTTCAGCTAGGAAATGCAAACCTTCAGTGTTCCCCCATGAATGGTTTGTACAAAAGGCTTCTCAGGGAGCTGAACTGAGCCTGCACTGTGCATGGTCTGAACAATTACAATTATTTTTAAAAATCAACTGCCAGAATTAAACCTAAACAGGTAATTCAGAGTTTCAGGCAGAAGGATCCTCAGCACAAGTTTAAGCCAACAATGGAATTACTGTTCATCTCCTAGTTCCACTTGTGTTTTTTCCCTTTAAACCAATAATGTACTTCTCAAGCTTGGGAGCATTTTCACATCAGTCTTACTGACAAGAGCCTTCCTTCTGCTCTATTTTAGTCATCAAAGAAGCTGTGAGCCTGAGGTAACCAGGTTAAAGCCCTTTCAAATGGTAACCCTCCTTTATGATCTCATTCCTGATCAGAAGTGCTGTTCCATGGAGGCCTCTCCATCCACAGGAGTGTAATGACACTCCATGGCATTGCTCACTGCAGTTCTGTTTCCCAGTGGAGCAGAGTCCCTGTGGGGATCAGTCACACTGCAAACCAGCAGGGACCTCTCAGCCCGGGTCTGCTCAGAGAAAGGCTTCTGGCAACGAATCCCAGGCTGCTGCATGGAACAGTCTCCACAGAAAACAAGGCTTGTTTAGGGAGTGTGGAGCAAGAGCTGCATCCCTGGGCAGGAGCAGCAGCGTTTCCAGGTCACTGAGGATCAGTCCTATTAATAGCAGCTCCTGATTGCTGCCTGCAGAATTGATTTGCTCTGCTTTGTCCTGCCTGAGGCAAACTGAGAGGTAAATCAGGAGAGAGAGCTTCCTCAGGGAGAGCCTCCTCCTTCCACATGGCCACACACAGTCCCCAGCCTGCAGGCTGGGTCAGTGTCCTGGCCAGCTCTGGAGACACTGGCCACAGAGGGCAGGAGGATCCAGCAAGGAGAGGAAGCAAAGAGGCCCCTGGCTCGGGTCTCCCTGATTATTAATCAGGATCTGCTGATTAAGAGATGCAAGGTTTGATGATCCATGCAAGGCACTGACACCCTCCTGGTCTGAGTCTGAGCCAGTCCTCAGCGTTGGGGTGGAAAACAAGGGGCAGGGGAAGAGTCCTGCCCCCAGGGAGCTCCGTTCCCCCAGCTCAGGCCCCAGCTGCTGGCAGCAGAGGGGAAGGAAAGAGCCCAGCAGACAAGCACCACAGGGAGCTCCCAGGGGCAGCAGGGCCAAGAGGGTCACAGCCACCCACCAGCAGTGGGATGGGTCCAGGTGCTGTCCCAGCTCCCCCACCACAAACTGGCTTCATCCCCCCATACACCCCCACCCCCCTGCCCCACTCTCAGCAGGCATCTATGAGGGCATCAGGGCTGAGCACAGCCCCCTTCATTGCCACTTAAACCTTAGTGAATCTTAGATCAGGAATGTGTTGCTGAGGGCACTGATTCCTGGTAAATCTGGTGTCAGCATCTCAAGAGAAGAGTTCCCAGACACCCAGCCCATCAATTCCCTTCCATGCTCACTTCCATGCACCCCAAGCATGTCCAGTCCTGGATGCACCAATCTGAGTTTAAGCTGCGTTAGGTGCTCAGCTGGGAGTGCCCAAGCTTGCTCAAGAGCTGTATGCTTTATTTCTCAGGTCATTTGTAAACATCTGAAAGCTGCTGCGTTAGTCCTTCTCAGGCACTGGCTCTTGGAGAGCAGAGACCCTCAGAGCTGATCCCCTTGGATCTCTGAGAGGCTGTTTCAGGCTCTGCTCTGAGAGGTGGGGATGCTCAGCTGAGGGAAGGAGCAGTTGCTATGGGATGCTGTGGAGCCCTTGGTGCTCCCCCTGTCCTCTCCTGTGTGCCTGCTGGTATGATCAGGTCTCCTGGTAAACTCCAGCCCCTCAAAACACCATTTATTTCCTGGGCATGGCCGAGGGCCAGTGCACCACCAAGGCTTGCATGAAGCAAAGATCACCAAGTGCTGACTCCAGCTGAGGTAGATGCCCTGCCCCCGAGTACAGGGAAGTATTTTTTCTTTTTTTACATGAAGTTTTCAGAAGATGTTGCTAACGTGGAGCAGAAACAAACCAGGTGTAATTAGCTGTAGAGCAAATGAGGCCATGCAACTCACAGGAGTTTTGATTTCAACTTTCTAGGAATGCAGCACTTCATCCCTCTTGAGAAGGGTTCAAACTCTGTATTGCAGGATCCAGCTGGGATTTGGCAACTGATTTCCAGGAGCTGATTGTCAACAGTGGTGGAATTAATGATAGTGCTATGAACAATCTACATCTGCACATTCTCTTGTGATGTGTTAGGCATGCACATATCACACTTGAGATGAAATTAATTACAGAAAGACACAGGAGCCTCCTTTCAAATACACATCAGGCAGCCCTGCCAGCTATTTAATGTGTGTCACAGTCTCAGCAAACCCATTTCTTTCAAGAATTTGTGACTTGTTTCAACTTGTTAAACACAACCTTTCATTTAATAGTTTGTACAGTTAAAGGGATTGACTTTAAAACCACAAAACTGTTTCTGCTCCACTGACAGCAATATTTCCTTTGCTTTCACATCCTTTTGAACAGTTTATTGTAGAGCCTTCCCCCACTGCAGTGCTTATTGCTTCACAATTTCTTGCTGTTCCTTTATTACTTGAATTATTTTCCCTTTGTATCCCTTGCCATTGCAAGTATCCAGAACAAATTGGACTCATGACAGAGCCTGTGATTAGACACCTTTCCTACCAGAGCTCCAAGATGGAAACACCAACCCTCACCCAACACCTGCTCAGGGTACCTGTAAATTAAATACTTACCTGGTTAAAAACATATGGACCTTACAGACCTCAATCTTAACATAGAATTTAGGCAGAGAATTATGTGTGTTGTTTAACATTACTTGCTAGGATTTAAAGGATATCAGAATTATACTGCCTTAGCTGAAGCCTGCACCACAGCAGAAACCTCCATCCACTTTGACCAAGCCATCACCTGGATCTCCCCCTCCCTCCAGGTGCCCAAAGCTGCAGGCATGGGGACAGTCCCTAGCCCAGAGGGATGCTAAAAAGCCATGAGAGGTGTCCCCAGCTGGCACAGGCACAGCAGCCAGAGCCCAGCACAGCCAGCACCAGCAGCCTGTCCCCAGGAAAGGTTTCTGCGGCTCCCAGAGCTGAGGCATTCTCCCCTGAGCCAGTGGAGCTGCAGCCACCAGGAACAGCCATACACAGGGAGAGTGGCAGGGGCAGCTCAGTGCTGGTGTGAACAGCTGGGTAAAAAACATTCACAGGGCAAAACCAGAGCACAGGAACCACAGTTTCAGTTGAGAGAGGCAGAAAACAGCTTCTGTGCCAAGTGGGGTTGGGTGTGCTTTGGATCCAGCACTTACTGCTGGCAGAAATGGACTAAAAAAATGAATTCATCAAAGCCACAGTGGTCCAGAGAGAGTTTCTTTCTATTTTGTCATTTTCTGGTCTAGGTCTGAGCAAAGCCAAGTGAAGCAGCTGGTGGCAGGCAGGGCAGGGCCTGTGCCAGCATGTGCCTGGCATGACGCTGGCAAGGGGCAGCTCAGGGGCCCTGGGCCCATGTCAGCACCACCAGCCACAGCACACGCCCTGCACAGCACCTCTGGATAGCAGCTCTAGCTCTGGACAGCACTATTTGATTTGGTGCAGGATGTTTTTTTCAAATGGCTCCCTTTATGGGGTCTTTTCAGCCTCAGATTGTGCTGAACAACAACAAGCAAAATCACCTTGTGTGCAGACTTCCCCTGCTCAGTGTCCCAGCTGTACCCACTGTCAGCACACCTGTAAGGCAGAGTTCTGTCCCTTGCACCAGCCCCTGCCCTGTTTTCAGCTGTGTTATTTTGTGCTTCTACAACTCCATGTAACCCTCTGTCCAGGAGATAAACTGCACACTCAGGCAGAAATGTGTGAGTATGAGGGAGCATCCTCACATCCCACAGCTGAGACTAAAGAATTAGAAGGAGTTTGGTTGGCTTCTCCTCACAGAGCTGAGGTTCTTGAAAGAATTAGTGGATGAAAAAGTGCATGTTTGCATGCAGTCTGTCCGTGTGGGACACGGAGACAGGAGGGACAGAGGGAAGGGTGTAGTCCTGAGGGCCTGGGGCTGTGACAAAGGTCTACCCCTGTTTTGTCTTCACAAACATCTGAGCTACAAGAAGTAATAGATTCTGATGAATGCACTGTTGTACCATTTTGGTTTTATGATGACAATATGTGGTGTGCACATCACCAATATTTTCTTTAAACTGTTATGAAGAGTGTTTGCTTGTGAATAGATTAACATTGTAAGCCCCAAGCTCTTGGAGCTTTGGTGGTGTTGATGTTGTTCTCATTTTCCATGCAAGGATTACAGCAATCCAATTGCTCCACAATTGCAATTCCACCACATACTCCACATTTACACAGCAGAGAAGCAGCACAGAATTTTAGTGACCAGTAACATCTCCAACATCAGTGTTTGTGCCATCTTCTGCATTACACTGAGTGGGAGAAACAGGCAGAGAGAAATGCTGGCTGGTGCCCCAGCCACGTTTGGGATGAAGGTGAAGCCATCCTGATCGTTCTCCATGGGGCTGCACAAGCAGGGCTGGCTGGGAGCAGATGGAGTGAGGACCCCAGCACCCAAAGTGGCTGGATCTGCTGTACCAAAGAAGCTCAGCCCAAAAAGGGAGCAGCGAGGCTGAGCCAGAGAAAAGCTGCAAGGCTCAGCCCACTGAGCCACTACCCCTTCCCAGGGCAGCAGCAGCAGCACCTGCCAGCATGGTGACTTGAGTGTGGCTCCTCTGTTCAGCCACAGCCACATGAGCTGCTCCTTTGAGCAGTCAGGCTGCTGCAGACCATCAGCAACAGCTTCAGCAATTCAGCTTCTGCCAAAACACAAAACACTGTCAGGACTGGGAAAGAAAATGAGAGCATCACCCATTCCCAGCTAGGGAGTACAGCTGGAAGTCCACCATGAGCTGAAAGCTTAATTCTCCCAATTGGCCAAATCATTGAATCCTGGAATATTAAATGTCCCAAGAAAGGAAAGCAAAGCTGTCATAAATAATTCCAGTGGCTAAAGAGAATCTTATTTTCAAATGGCTTGTTTGACAGCTTAGGGCCTGCCCACAGCTGCTGCTATCAGTCACTTGTACCAGGAGGAGCAGGTGTCTGAGTAAGGCACAACAAGACATTCAAGGGAGTTGGGATTGCTCAGACTAAAAGGAACAGAAATGATTAACCAGCTTGCTCAAAAGCCCTTGGAGAATATGTGAATATGACTGAAAGGGCAGATCATAGAGCCTTGATACAAATGGATAAAGTCAGGAAACAAGTGGTGAGAAGGGCTGTGAAAAGCTGCTTATTGCTGGTGGAATTCTAATCAGGGGTGCAAAACGGTGAGGAAGGATTTTCTTTCATTATGGCTCTGATAATCATTTAAGGAGAAAGAGGTATATTTTATACTTTGCTTGCCAGACCACAATTCATGCCCATTATTCACAAGGCTGTTGGAAAAGATTAAGTGCTGCTGGTACCAGTGGCCAAACATCGCTCCTGTTTCTCCAAACTGCTTTGCATATTTTACGAGGTGAGTGGGGGGGTGAGCCCAGCACCTGGGCCATGAGCTGGTTGTCCCCTGGGCCTGGGGAAACATGGGCCAGGCTCTGCCCACTCTGAGCTCTGAGTCCTTCATTGCTCCTTGGATCTCCCTGATCCTCCTTTTTCTGTCACACAGCCTAGCGCTGCCTCACAAAAGTAGGTCATATAGACAGCTCTGGCATAGGGTTACAGAGCTCAGAGACAAATATGGATAAAAGAAACCCCAGGAAAGCACTGGCATACCAAATAGAATGTCACAACTCCCTGGGACCATGATAAGAACCAGGCATGGCATCTGAAGAAGGGGAGAGTTACTATAAGTGAACATTTATAAAGAGAAATAACATTATTACTGTATTTAACTGCTTTTCAACCCTGAGCCCTCCATCAGCTCTTCCCTGATGCTCCTGGTACAAGAGCCACAGAGCTGAGCCCCCCCAGCTCAGGTGCCACGGCCTCCTCCCTTGCACTGTACCTACCCTGCACAAGAGCAGGGAGCACCTGCCATCCCTCAGGCTTGGAAAAATCAATCTTCTTCCCCACATGGCTGTGAGTTTCCCCTGCCACCAGGCACGTTCATTAAACAAAAAACAAACCAAAACCCCGCAAAACAAACACCAACAGAACAACTTAAGAGGAAGAGATTCTTTACTTCCTCAAAAAAAAAAATCTAAAAATATTTCTGAATTATGTTGTGGTTAGGTTTTACATAATTCCTTTGAACATCTTGGGAGATACTTATTTTGCTTTTTTTTCTATCCTCTTCAAGTTTTTCACCACTTACATGGCACAATCAGCTAACATACACACGTGATAACTGAGAAAGCTGCTGAAGCAGAAGTTTATCAAAGCTTCCTAGTTTTGAAGTTTCAGATTTCAAGTACTAAGGTAAAATTAGTAGAATAAAATAACATTCAGAAAATTCAGCTTTATTTATTGCCTTCTTTCGGCCCTTCAGAACAAAGTTCTTCCCTGCACTTGGCCCCAGCCCTCCAGCCCCTGCCACTAATTGTGGGAGCACTGGGAGACCCTGGCTGGGAAAGTGAAACCATTTGTCTTGGTTTGGACAGACAGGCATCTGCCAGGGAAAGCTGGA
>VWYO01009933.1:161645-176701 GCA_013400275.1 Rhadina sibilatrix
AGCAGAGCAGAGCAGAGCAGAGCAGAGCAGGGCAGGGCAGAGCAGAGCAGGGCAGGGCAGAGGAGAGCAGAGCAGAGCAGAGCAGAGCAAAGCAGAGCAGAGCAGGGCAGAGCAGAGCAGAGCAGAGCAGAGCAGAGCAGAGCACCGGCGGTCCTGCCCGGCACAGCAGGGACGCTCAGGGGGCAGAGCTCGGGCAGGTCCATCAGGGTCCCAGGCTGGTGATGGAGCAAGCCCTGCTGGCAGCCAGGCCTGCCTGGGGGTCAGCCCCTGGGGACAGCCAGCACGGGTGTGCTGCAGGCAGGTTGTGCCTGAGGGACCTGAGAGCTTCCTGAGGGGAGAGGGCTGTTCTGTGGGTGGGAAGAAACAGTGAACAATGAGTATGGTTTGTCCTGGTTTCATCTGTGTCTCCAGAACAGCCTGACGCAGTCCTGGGAAACCAAAGCTGGGACATACACACACAGGACAGGTGGAATAGGGCAGTACAGCAGCCTGACTGTGGGACTATCCATATTTTGAGCAGGCAGCTGAATCAGAGCCTCCAGACATCCTTTTCAACCTAAATTAATCTGTGGTTCAAAAACGTGAACAGAGAATAGGACTTAATAATGTGTAATTGCAACAGGACTCCTCAAACTGGCAAAGAGGAAAATGCGTGCCAGGAAGTGCTAGAGATCTGGAAGAAATAACTGGTGTGGAGAAAAGAAATAATCTCCTTGTTCTTTCTTTAGTGCAAGAGCTGGGAAATAAAAATACCAGATAGAATTCTGAAGCGAGAAAAGAAATGTGTAAATAAATGGGGGTTTTTGCTGAGATGGACTCTTACAGAGACCAAAAATACAGATAACTGGGAAATAGCTACGACAAATTCTCAGAAGAAAATTCCACCGAGTCTTTAACCTTAAATACCCTGAGCACAGAGTGGTGGATCACAGCAGATTACACAGTGGAACACAGACAACTTCCAGCTTTCCTGTCCACTGTGGCAGGCTCACCACCCTGTGCCACAGCTGTGGGGCTGGGCAGACCCTCTCTGCCAGGCTGTGCCCACCCACACACTGGTTGGGTCTGTCAGACACTGAGCTGTTATGGTTTATGCCTCAAATATTTTTACAAAGGACTTTTGCCTATTAAAATTGTATAACCAAAACTATGCAGGAGACCACTGCACCCTGAATGGGCCCCCTGACTGAGGCCCTGGACTGCAAGTTGATGGAGATAAGAAAAGTGACACCGCTGTTCACAGCATCTGGAAGAGCATCCAGGGCAGGGCCCACCCTAGCACCTTTGGATGGAGGCCCCAGCACCAGGGTTCCCTGCTGCCAGGCCTGCACACACCCCCAGCCCAGCGGGAGGAGGGCAGCTTTGGGTGTGTGGGAAGAACACTCCTCTGCTCAGAGGCAGTGAACTCCCGTCCTCCTGTGCAGAGCCAGCCTGGGAAAGCCACATCCAGGGGACAGCCAGGTGAGGGGCAGCTGAGGGGGCGTCATGGCCCAGCAAAGGCCCCCCAGGAGTGCCCAGACCCTGCACCAGGGCACGGCAGGTGCTGAAACCTGATGCAGCAGGTCCACAGCCCTGCAAGGGACAGTGTCAAAGCTGCCCCCATGGGAGGCACCCGTGCGTTCCCACCTGCCCAAATGTAGATCAATCCCCTGGATTCTACACTTTTCAGCAGCAGACCCCCACCACCAAGAGGACCAGAGGGAGGGAAGCAATGAGATGTCCTTGGGACCCACAGAGGGGTGATATGGTTCTACTTAATCTGTCTCTGTCACTCTCTGTACCCCCCCATACACACCTCTTTTTCTATTTCTTTCTTTTTCTTCTCTTTCTTTCTCTTTGCCTCTCTTTCTATTAAATAAAATATATCAATTTTTTGGTACCAACATCTAGCCTCGTTTGGTTTTTATCTCATTTTGGGGAGTATTTTGAACCTTTCTGGGCTTGTTCTATTTTATTCAGAACTAACAGAGAGTTAGTTCTCTTTGCTGCTCTGTGATTAGAGCAGATTGTAAGAGTCACTCCAGCCTCTGCTCCTGGGCCTTGCCAGCCCATACCCCTGCAGACCCCACTAATTCCCCTGACTGGCACAGCCTCTTGCCATCTGACTCATCCTCCTGCAGGGCCTGCAGCCCCCCACCCCACCCCAGGGACATGCTGCTGACCCCTCGCTGGCACCTGCAGGGGACATGGAGGTGACTTGGAGCAGCGCTGGGGACCAGCTGCAGCTTGGATTTGAGTGTGGTACTCCCGAGATGCTGACTGCTCAAAACCTGCAGTTTCACCCCCCCTGGCTTTTCAGGCTTTCCAGCTGGGGTGTCACAGTCCATCTGGGCCAGAGCTGTGGTAGGTGCTGGACCCTGGGCAGGCAGCTCCCTTCCGCACGTGGAGGTGGGAAAACAGACACAGACAAAACTCGGGGTATAGATCTTAGACAGTTTCATAACTCTCTTTTTTTTTTTTTTTCCTGCATCCCCTCTTTACATTGATATTTTATAATTAATTTGCACGTGCTCAGTAAAAGCAAGGTATGTTTCAGATGGCTGGTGTCTCTAAAAATGAGATTTATTCACTAAACTTCCTTTAATGAAACTCAGGAAATGAGGGAGCACTGTAATGCCCTGATGTGCACAGCTGGTGGAAGCAGAGTGGCCAGCCCCTGCACTTCTGCAGTGGGACTAAGGAGCTCAGGTGTTCAGGTATACTGCTGATTACTTGCCTGTTAATTAATACTCCAGGCAACACATTTCCTTTAATTACACCATACATGACAGCTGTTGCCAGCAGCCTCAGGACTCTGTGATATAGAGCACTTTTAGCACTTGTCCTTATTTAGGATAAATGTCATATTTTGACTCCAAGGGCTGGAGTTTTACAAGTCCACACATACACACAAGGAAATTCTGTCACTGAGGGAAAGGGCAACTCTGTCCTAAAAACACAATGGTTATAATGGCTGTGTCCTCCCTCTCCTTTTATCACAGCCCCTCTGGTTTCACATCAGGACACACTGCTTTGCTTGGCTGCTTGTGCAGGTTTCCTGGTGGTTACGTTCTGGGGTGGCACAGAAGGACCTCACACCGAGCCCTGTGCCCTGAGCTCCCTGAGGGAAATCAAAGCCCAAAAAGTGGCCAGGTCTGTGGGGGAAAGGCCTGCAGGCAGCAAGAGGAGCTGGACAGTGCTGGCTTATGGCACAGGCAGAGCAGGGTCCTTGTCACTGTTGGCAAAGCCTGGAAGAGGAAGGGTTGTAGGTCAGCTCCTCTCCCTCCAACACCTCCCAGCTCTAGGCCAGCCTGACACGGTGCTTTCGGAGGCTCCAGCTGTCCCCATAGTGCCAGGCTCCCTGCGCCTCCCACCCCGTGTGGGGCTTTGGGGCCTCTCTGCACTCTCTGCCCCCGCTGTGGGCTCCTGCACGAGGGTCTCCCTCTGCACACAGCTTCTGAGGAGTGCAGGGCTGTGTGGTGTGGGCAGAGTTTCGTGCTGGTTCCACGCTGGGCTGCAGGCAGAGCCCTGGGCTGGTGTGAAAGCCTCCCCACAGTGATGGGGCACACCAGCCGGGGTACACAGAAATCCCTGCATTCTGTGGAGAGGCAGCAGTGAGGCACCCAGCACCTGCAGCTGCAGTGACAGCACAGCAAGGCAGGACTCCCAAACACTGACACGGGCTGGAGGAGCTCCATATCCTGTCTGGCTCTGCACTGGACAGGTTGCCAAGACACTGACTGGAGCTGTTGCCACAGCAGCTCAGGACAAAGTTTGCCTTCAAATCTCAAGCAGCATGCCAGGAACAATTATTGCTTCATCACTAGGAGTGTCATCTGGGTTGGAAATGCCTCTCCACACCTGCAAAAAATAAAGTATCCCCAGATTTGCAGAGATAAATGTGATGCAATGAGTTATTTATTTGGTACAAGCTGCTGCAAAGCTTTTGCCAGTCTTCAGAAAATGAACTCACTGTTCCATCTCTTACCGGGCTGCTCTGCACAGCTCTGCAGCCACAACCACCCCTAACACCACCTTTTCCCTCAGTTAGATAGACCACTAGGCTGATATCCTTTGCAGCAGCCAAGAAAAGGAGCCAAGAGCTTTCTGCGCTGCCTTGTTAGTCCAGCATGCCTCTGTAAGGAGATATTAAAAATTGCTCAGGATGAAACCACATCTCTGTGATGTAAGTAAGAAAGAGACTTTCCACCTCCTCCTCCTCTTCTTCCCCCTCCTCCCCGAACTCCTATATGCTCTGGAAGAGCCCAGCAGGATCCTAAGCAGATGCAGCCTTCTAGCAGGCACTGCAGCATGGGTGACAGCTCATCCTTGCTGCACACTGGCATTTGCTGTCTTGGCTTCACAGGGTTTGTTCCAGTTGCAGCAATATCAGTCCAGTCTGTGTTTCTGTTTATTTCAAACCAGATTTCCTCCCCACAGGACTGTGAGCACTGCTCTAAGGCTCACAGAAAATTATTTAGTGACACGACAAACGCATTTGTCCTGAAGGCAGGAGCAAGGAAGGGGCTGGCAGTATGGAACAGTGAGGGCAGCGCTCGGGGTGCAGCGTCATCTGAGCAAACCCCAAGCAGACCCCAAGAGAAAGAAAACCTCGGCATCGGCAGCAATGCTGTAGAGACACTTTGTGATTTTAATCCAGCGCTGGTTTTGTCACCATCGGTCCCAGCAGGGACACTGCCCCTCCCTTTGGATGAATGAATGAATGAACGCATAATGAGCGCCGCTGGGAGCCCTTGGAGCGGGAGATTAACAGGTGATTATCTCGACACTGTCCTGATGGATGGGGCTGCTCGGGGACCTGTGTGCCATTCCCACAACCTTTTATGGAGGTCCCATAAATCACAGCAAGCAGTGACCAGTTAGAAGCCATAACGAAAAGAGGAGAGGATTAAAGGATAAAATTCACAAGGACTGGAAATGCCAGCTGCCTCCTGGCACAGAGCAGAGAAGGTTGATGCAGTGTGAGGACTTGAACCATCAGGTCCGGGTCAAGGAAAACATTCATGGCAAGATGCCACAAAAAGGGGAGGGACTGGTGCTGCAGGGCACGTTTAGTAGGATAATGGGTACATCCTGGGAAAGCTGCATCCCTCAGGACTTTTCTCCAGGGCTTGAAGATAGCACATAAAAATGAAATTAATACTAAGAAAAGAAAGGGAAAGAGAGGGAGATACTGGCCACTTCTACAAAGGGGTAGGAAAAAATCGAGTGAGTTTAGCAATGGGAATTTAGCAATGGGTAAAGCCAGATGTCAGAAGGTAGAAGGGTGGCAAGTGGCCAGAAAAGAATGTTTAACTCCTGAGAAGAGCAGCTGGGGCAATGACAGGGTCAGGGAACAGGACAGATGTCTGAGAGGCAGGGGAAGGTGTGCAGGCAGGCAGTGAAAGGAAGGAGTGGGATGTGTCTTTGCAAACAGTGGGCCTGCTTGTAGATAAAGCCAGATACTGATAGATGAAAGAAGCAATGGGAGGAACCATAAATTCCAGAGGAATTCCACGCAGTGACACAGGCTGTTGCTCACCCAAGGCCGTGCCAAGTTCCTGGACTTAAAGAAAAAGAACAGAGCTACAAAGAAAGAGGGGTCTGTATTAAGCGATTGGGGATGTCTGTACCTCCCAAGTATCTCAGCCAATGGGGGGAGAGAGGGAAATGCAGTCGGGAAATCAGGATAAAAAGGAGGCTTCGTCCTCCAGCGATTAGAGAGACCCCATGGGAAATGCCCATGGCCTCTCCCTTTATCCAAATAAAGTTGCAGGACTCTGTCTCCTTTTTGGACATAAATCTCCGGCATCATGGATTAATTTTCCTAACAGTAGGGACACGGGAACAATCGTGCCCTGCTGCCAAGGGCAGGGACATCAGGCTGCAGACACCTGAAATTCTGGAGTGGTACAGGAGGAGTGGTCCTTTGGGTAGAAGAAACAGGATAGAAAATTCTAATGGCTTGGCTCAGACACAGTCTGTCTCAGAGGCAGGAAAACAGGTGGTATGAGTAGGACAAACTACTCCGCATCAATACAAGTTCCATTAAAAAAATCACTTGTGGTGTCTTGAGAAAAGACAGCACGCTGTAAACCAGGAGTTTCTGGGGACTCCTGTGTAATTAATGTTTGCAATACTTAGAGTCTAGGACAATAGTTCCAAGAAAAGTACTCCACAGTACCTAAGTCATATTTCAAGGCATCAGAGGAATCAAGTAAAGCTGCCGTTCAACTAGATGCTAAGTAGGACAAAGATAAAGGAAAACATTCCAAAGTAAGCTCTAAATACAAATCCCTTCCACTTCAGACAGCTTAACAGTGTTTCACTGCAAATTCAGACACTAAAACATAACCAAACGCTCAATTCAGCTGTGTTAAGAAGAAAGAATGAAGAAGGAGTGTTCCTAGAAAGTGCTTGGCTGACTCATTCACGCTCCGATAGCAGCTGGAGAGCTGATGCCAAGTGCGGATAGCAGGGACACCCGGGGAGGCATCCTCAGCTCTGCCACGGCAGCAGGGATGGATGGACAGATGGATGGATGGATGGATGGATGGATGGACGGATGGATGGATGGATGGATGGATGGATGGACGGATGGATGGATGGATGTGCTTCCAGGAACTGTCCGGGGCTGGGGGGAAGGGGACTTCAGTTCCAACACAAACGATTGGGCTGGGAACTCCCAACCCAAATTATTCTATGATTCTGTAATGCTGTGAGGCAGAAAAAGGCACTCGGGCAGATACAGGGGCAGATAATGAAGGTGCTCTCAGAGTCTTGCTGAACACACGCCCTAAGCTGAGGGGGTACAAGAGAATGACACATTTGTTCGAAAAGCTGGCAGGGTGGTGCTGCCATGAACCATCCCAGATGGGAGCTCTGATCTCCCTGGCCAGGCAGGGACAGACAGAGCAGGGACTGGGCTCCAGGAGCCCTCTGCATGGTGACAAGCAGGTGTGCTCCGTGTGACAGAAACGCCTTCCAGGGCAGTGATTTAAGAAGTGATTCAGAGGGCTGAGGGGAAAAGGCTGGACTGGGGACACTGCACCCCAAAAAGCTGCAAGGAGACGAAAAGGGTCTTCCAAAAGACCTGTTTGAAGACAGACCTGTCTTCAGGGGAGAGCAAGGAGGAGACAGAGCTACAGGAGATAAAATACCAAAAATACCAAATACCATTGTGATGCAGGAGAGACTGCTTGCCAGTCTTTAGGGTGGCTGAATAATAACGGAGGGAAAAAAAGCAGGAAAGGGCTGAGAGGTTACAGTGGGTTGCAAAAGCCACTGTAAAAGTCAGCACAGTCCCTCCCTACTTCGGTCATCAAATAAAGATGCTCCCCCACAGACTGATCAGTGCTTGAACATCTCACCCCCTTGATGCTTTGTGCTCTGGTTTAGACAAGGAATTTAACAATCTCCCTCTCTATTCTTTAGAGAACAGCTTTTACCGATGGCTGGAAATGGCATGTGTAATGTGTGCTTTGAGTGTTTGTTTGTCCTGTTTGAGTGCAGCTTTTGATGTTGGACTATCCATTACTTAAAGCCAGTAAGTTAGAAAACCATGAAGGAAAGTGAAATGGCTTGTATCATTTAGTTCTGCACAGCGTTTGTGTGTGCTGGAGATTTCATTTTTTCTGTAAGATGCAGATGGTTTGAAATTGAAAAGCTGGGCTATTCCAATAGCAGTCCTTTTGTTCTTGGAGTGAGCTTGGCTTATTGAAGCAAAGCAGGAGAACCTCTGATTAATGGTAACATCTATCTTTAGGGAAAAGGTTGTCATTAAACTGAGCTACTGTGCAATTCTGAAACGTTTTAACATTGTGCTATACATGGTAAGAGCTCGAAGAAGTTCTTTCTTCTGGAGAGATCAAATCCAGTTGTGGGGTCACTGTTCTCTAGATGGGGTGGGGAGAGCCCAGGAGCAGTGACAGCAGGGAATGCCTGACAAGGGAAGACTCAGGGTGCAGCTGGCCTAGAGATACACCTGTAAAGGCAGATGGATTTGATACTTAGCCTCAAAAGAATAACACTCCAGCTGGAAATTAGAGGTTCTGGTCAGTTACTGAGAGAAGAGAAAAACCAGGTGAAAGGTATGATGGGCTGGGGCAGTGTGTAAGAGCCACGGGCAGCCCCAGCCCAAGGCCGTCACTGCAGCTGGAGCCAGAGCAGAGCTGCTGCTCCCAGGGGCAGGTCCTGAGCAGGACTCCCAGATCAGGGGAGCAGGGCTGTGTCACTGCCCATCCTGGCCTGCAGTCCAGCAGCTGCTGGGCCAGAGGCAGCAGAGCCTAACTCCCACTGCCCACACAGCTGCAGCTCTTCCCAAAGGGTTTGGCTCTTCCAGCCCTCAACCAGACCCAGGCACCATTCTCAACTCTTTTCGTACCACACCACACCCACACCATCACTTCTGCTAAAAATGTCCAAGAGCTCCCTTCTCAGCAGCAGATTTCCTGCCCCCAAGCTCATCCCAGCCAGGCTACTCAGGGAACCCATCCGAGGGGCACCAGGGACCTCTCTGCCCACCCTCAGCAGCTCCCTGCAGCCACCCCAAACCCCAGAGGCTTTGCCAGGGCACCCTGAGGGGCACGGGGGCTTTGAAGAGCTCAGCTCCATCCCCAGTGCTCCTGCTGATCCCAGCCCCAGCCTGCAGGCCTGGCTTTGATGTGAGAGTGTGCTCACTGGAATGAATATTCCTGGAAATCTGCTGTTGTTTTCCAAAACAAGCAGCCTGCCTGAGCTTTCCCAGAAAGGCAGAAGCAGAGTGTAGGTTTAAAAATAAGCTGCACTTTCCTCTCTCCATGTGTAAAATGGTTTGTGGCCTTGAGGAAAACAATTGAACGGTGGACATTGAAGGACATAATTAAAAACCTTTTAGCTCTCATGGGAAAAGGTACATTACAGAGAATGAACAAATGTGGCGTTTTCAAAATGCAATTTTCTCAGGGTTGTTTTTTTGTTTTTGTTTTTGTGTTTTTGTTTTTGTTTTTTTTTGTTTAAACAAGAGGTTTTTATTATTATTTTTATTATTATTATTATTATTTGAAAATAATATGCAGAACTTAATCTTTTACATTATGGTGATCAGAAATGGAGCTTTAAAAAGCAGACTGGATTAGTGCAGTGCAGGAACATGAACTGAAGACACCAAGTCAGGGCAGCCTGAGAGGAACTGGCAAAACCAGACCTGGAGTGTCCATGCTGATCTGTGTGACGGAGGGAAAAGAGGCTGCAGAAGTTGCATTTTCCACCTTAGAGGTTTTATAGGATTTTAGGCAATGTCCATTGGATTTTACTGAGTCGAAAGGACTTGTGCATCTCTGATAATTTCTGAGAGTCTCAAGTCTCTTCAGACACTGGAGCTCAGGAGTCTGTTCATAGATTTTCATGCAAGCCCATGAGCTTCAGCTGAGACAAAAGTACATGTAAGAGGGAACAAAAGTATCAGTCCGTAGTTTTAGCAGCCATCAGTGGAGAGTGTGGGAAATACAAACTCCCAGGGGCTGGGGATCCCTCACAGAGCCAGATGTCCTGGTCCCCAGAGCCCAGGCGTGGTGGCACACTGGCCATCCCCAGGCACTGGGATCCCAGCTCAGGGGCAGGCCAGGCTGCTGGGTGGGCTGCACCCAGCCTGTGGTTGCACACTTCCTGGTGCCTACAGTATTTCATTTCGTTTTGCACTGTGTTGGCTTGGTGCTATTTCTGTAGGATATTCTGCATTTTAAAATGTCATGTTTTCATCCCTCAGCTTTGGAGTAAGAACTGAACTGAAATGCCTCCTCTAAATTCAAAGCCAAGGCTCATCTAATGTCAGATGATGGTTCCCTCCTCGGCATAGGGCAGCCAGCCACAGCAGTGCACAGGCTTTTCCGTCCGGGAGAGAATGCAGTGACTCCAGCCCTGGTCCAGCTCCTTTCTCCAGACTATCCAGCATTCTCCAAAGGCACTAAGGGAGCAGTCAGACAGCCTGCTTTAGATGTACACACTGCACAGACCAGCATTTCCAAACAATTCTGAGCAAATGCAATCGTTTGTTCATCCTGCAATGGCCACATGAACTGCAGAGAGCTGCCAGGTAACAGGTGAAGCCTGTAGGAAGCTGGGGAGGGATACAAAGTGTTTTCAGAGGAAACCAATATTCCTTTGGTACCTCTTGCTGCACAACACCAGCAGAGAGATGCTGACAGCCACTGAAGCTACACGAGCTCTCATCTTCTCACTTGATAGGCCATTAACTTTAAGGACACTGCCCAGGCTGCCCTCTCCAGTTGAAGAGTCTCTGTGATTATCTTTCCAGGCAAATTAATCACTGACATATTTCTTTATTTTATTCTGAATGAACTAATAAATGAATTTACTAGGTGGTTTCTTCATTTAATACTGCAGTTTAAATCAACAGACAACAGCAGAAAACTGGTTTATTGGAACTTGCTCATTGCCTGTAGCCATTTCCATGGTACCTGTAAATCCTCACTGAGCAAGGCTGAGTGATGCTTCTCAGCTGGAGCCCACAAAATATGTCAATGTACTTCCAGAAGGCTAACACAGCTCTCCCTGCTGCTGGGTGGAGTGTATGGGGTAACCCTCCCTAAACCTGTGCCCTGGACAAAGGGACCAGTGAGACACTTGTACTGCAAGTCAAACCAGAACTTCCCAGCAGATGTTGAAGACTGTTTAATAGTTCCTGAAGTACTTCTCCTTTTTTTGAAAGCAGACAAAGTGGATATTTATGTGGCAGGAAAGACAGTTCCTTTTCCCCAGTGGAGATGTTATTTGTGCCTTCTAAACACAAAGGCTACTAACAATAATTCCATGCAAATAGGAAATAATTATAAGCAGAGAGGCACTCATGGGAGCAAAACTGTGAACATGGAGAGGCTCTTATTTCTACTCTCAAAATAGTCTTGAATTTATATACATTAAAATTTCTTACTGGAACTATTTCTGACGTTGCCACCATTCCTGGTGCAGATCCAGCTGGAAGGAACCTGCAGGCTCTGCTGTCAGTGAGCCCGTGCCCCCACAGTGCCAGCACCCAGCAGGCAGGGGCAGTGGGAGGGCACCTGTGATGCCTTAGGTTTTGAGGCTTTTTCTGGTTTGTTCTGGTGGGTGGTTTTGCTGGTGTATTAAGTGGTGCTGGGATCTAGTCACAGGGTGATGGAGGCAGGGCACCTCTGGGTCTAACAGGGAGCTCACGACTTCAAGGACCCTCTCCGAGCTCCAGACCCCGAAGATAAGGGATGTAGAAGGCAGGAGGCAAGCAGGAAGGATGGAACACCGAGATGTGGAATTGTTCATTGGACAATGGACGGGACATATGCCCGAAGCTTGTAAAAGGGGGGGAATCTCGTGACTCTCCCTCTTTTTGCTTCCATCTCGGAGCCATCTGGGCAAAGCCACTGCTGTGGCTGCCGGGGCGTGGCCTTGAAGGCCTCAATAAGAGTTCACCCTATTTTTATAATGCTGTCTGGCCTCTGTCTCAGCCTTTAAGGCAACACCTGCCTGCCAGTACCTGCACCCCCAGCACTCAGCATGCCCAGGGAGAAGGAGCACACCCTGCCTGGACTGCCAGGCAGCTCTCCCCTGCAACATCCCCTTGGGCAGTGAAGCCACTGCTCTGGGCTGTTGGGGCCTTGACCCTGCAGCTGCTCAAGGGCTACCTCTGAGCCCACTGCATCTGGCATCCTTACAGTGCCCATCACAGGTCACCGTGGACTGAGCAGCCAGTGGACAGGTTTATTCTCCCCTAGTTCCATGTGTCTCAAATTGTAAAAACAGTAGGTAATTCCATTATTTATCTTTAGTGGCATCAGGTATGGGACAGCACCTCTGCTGCACTATATTGTGCTTGTTACTGCACCCCATGAGTGCCTCAACCCATAGAATTTATTATTGGCCTCCTGCGTCTGTGGGAAGGATACCAGAAGACCAATACACAGAACCATTTTTAACTTGGAAGCTGTGATTTTAAAATGCTCATTTCATATCAAGGAAATGAGTTTTAAGATGCTATTGAAGCTGCTGACAAAAGTGAATCCTTACAGAAAAACCATTCAAATGCACAGGAAAGAAATGCTTCCAGGCAAGGATTTCCTTTGATTTCTGAATGGGTCTTTAAGTAAGTAAGTAAGTAAATAAATAAATAAATAAATAAATAAAAACTGGCAAAGAGGGGAGGATGAATACTTTGATTCCCCTTGATTATCCCTGAGTGCTTGGAAGAAGAATCAAGCATCAGTTTGAAAGAATCCTCATTTGGTACAATGCCAGAGTAGGGACATTTCCCAGGTGCCCAGGGCTGCATTCACCCACCGTAGCTCTGGGCAGTGTGTGGGTCAGGCAGGTCTCAGTGCCTGGCACCAGGGTGGGGACATGGGCAGCAGGACCCTGGCCATGGGACACCTGCCAAGATCCTGGCTGAGGGTGGCTGTACAGTCCCCTGAAGTGACCTTCAGCCCTTGTGGGGTCTGGAGGAGGAGAGGGATGTGTTCTGCAGCACAGCCACAGCAACATCCTATACCCACATGATCCTTGTCCTTTAGAACTTGGCTGTTCTGTTTACAAAAGGAAGCATGGATGACAATGAACACAGAAATCCAGGGACACAAATGCAGCTCAGGGACAAGGGTGTTTTATGCAGACAGGAGAGGCATTCCACAGCCATCCATGGAATTGTGTCACAAGTACCACTTGGTACTCCTAGGCAGGAAGACACCACACACTGCCCCTCCTCAGTGAGAGTGGACGAGCTGTTCTCCCCTAAAGTACCCTCAGACCCTTCTGGTAACCAAACTTTACTCACTCTGATCCTCATGGCTCATCCTGCCACAGCAGCACCCTGCCAGCCTTCTCTGGGGGGCTGAGGATGCCAAAGAAACCCCCCAGGGATGTGTACTGAGGGTCAGACTGTGCTTGTCAGGCTCATCCTCAGCACTCACTGGGATTTCAGGCTGAAAGGACACAGCAGGAGAGCACGGTGTGTCCCCTGCTTGCAGGGATCCTTCTAGGCATATAGGGCCACTGCCAAGCCCAGCAAAAGTCTGGGAAGGGGCTTGGCAGGCTGCCCCCCTTTGTGGGTGTCCAGCAAGGTGGGGAGGGGAGTGGTTTGGGCAGTGATGTACCCTCAGCTCCTCATTAAAGAATTGACTGTCCTGCATCCCCTGCCCTGCACTCTGTGCCCTGGTTCAGCTGCCATGGGCTCAGGACAGTGTCCCTCTGTTTCCGTCTCTGCCACTGCTCTGCCACGGGATTTTTGCACAAACCACCTGGCATTTCTGGCCTTTAGTTTCAGTAAATCAGGGTTACAGCAGCAGGCCTGCACTGCTGTGCCCTCCACAAGCCCTGGAGGAAGAACTCTGGGGCCATGAATGGCACAAATTCTCTGAAGTACATGAGCAAAACAGCAAATATTTCAATGTGGTATAAACTGTTGACTTATAAAAGATTGCACTAATCTACAAAGTGCAAGACAGCTATGCCTGCTTACACATAGGATTCAAGTCTTCTAATAGTCCTGTAATTTTAGGTAAAGCCTATTTCCAGGGGATTAGCAATCGTCTTTCTGAGGTAACAGTTGCTCTCAGGAGTCTCAGGCATATTTCAGCAGAGCTGAGTTACACAGAGCACACACCCTGTTGTCATTATGGAGCAGGAAGGAAGGGGTGCAGTACCTGAAAAATTGTATAAATGTGTTTTAAATTCTGGGTTATTACAGAATATCTTCCACGAGTCTTAAATGTTTGTAAACAACTCATTTAGTCATCACTAAGCATTTGATACTGGTGTTCTCCCTGATGTCTGTTCCAGGAATAATAGAACAGAAATTCTCACAATAAAACATGAATTTTGGACATATATTCTTAACCTTGATCTATTTAATGTTTTGTAAAAAAAAAATCTAGAAATCATTTATTACACAAAGCGAACTCCAAAAAAGAAGATACGGATCGAACACAGAGTATAAGACTGCATAGATCTGTAGTTTCAGCCCATGAAGACCTACCAGTTCTCATTTCCTTAGGATGTTACGGGGGTCATTGTTGCTTTAACAGCCCATTAAAACCCTGGCTGGAGGGAACACTTGCTGCTGACACCAAGACTTTCAATCGAGACATGGCTTTGTCCACCCAAAAAGCTTCAGGGATAGGGACCCCGCAGTCCTCTCTTCAATACCCTGATACAAAATAGCTCACACTTGCAGTGACCAGCCCTTTTGGCATCCTCTGTGAGACTCCACCAGCTCCCAGGCGTGGAAAACCCCAGCTCCTGCTGCTCCCCCTCCCCACTCCTGACTGTCACCGGCCTGTCCCTTTCCCCACAGCCCTTACACTGGCTGTGCCAGCACAGACTGGGAAACGACACCTCAAGCCCAAAAAAATTGAAATAGGGTTTGCACATTTGATTTATTGGAGGTTTGGAGTGTTTGTGTTCTGCTGAATTAGCCCTGAAGCTCTGCTGGAGCACGGCTCTATCCTATGTGGGCTGGGGTACAGCTATGGGCAGGTCACAGCTGGTGGAAACAGGCTGATGAGTCAGCCAGCACCTTGTGCAGAAGCTGAGCTCACGCTAAAACACACTCATCTCTCCAGGGACATTTGGCACGGATGGATTTTCGTGCTGAGTAAATTAATCCAAGTGGGCAGCGTGAGCTCTTTGGAAACTCTCCGAGACAGCAATTAGCTGCCTGTCCTGAGGCGGGAGCACCCGGCTCCTCTCTCCAGCCCCCACAGGCGCCCCAGCCTCCCAGCCTGGGGCAGAATTTCCATCGGGAATGTCGGATCTCGCGTCCCCGCCGAGCCGTACCTGCCAGCGCAGACCCCAGCCTGCCGGCAAGGCCGCGCCCAAGTGCTCGGAAGTCACCAAATACATTTCTCTGCAGAAATTGCGGCTGCCACATGTCACGGGTGCCATCTGCTGACGCTTCCCCGGCCTCGGGAGTCCGGCCCTGCGCGGCTGCTGCAGCCCATCTCTGATGGTACCGGCCGGGTACCACCGCGGGGATGGAGCCTGCCCTGGCCGTGCCCTGCTGCCGCTGTCCCTGGGGTCAGGGCAGGGGACAGGGCACCGACCCGCCCTGCAGC
>VWYO01009933.1:176715-229635 GCA_013400275.1 Rhadina sibilatrix
TGGGGTCAGGGGACAGAGCACAGACCTGCCCTGCTGCCGCTGTCCCTGGGGTCAGGGCAGGGGACAGGGCACAGACCTGCCCTACTGCCTCTGTCCCTGGGGTCAGGGGACAGGGCACAGACCTGCCCTGCTGCCGCTGTCCCTGGGGTCAGGGCAGGGGACAGGGCACAGACCTGCCCTGCTGCTGCTGTCCCTGGGGTCAGGGGACAGAGCACAGACCTGCCCTGCTGCCGCTGTCCCTGGGGTCAGGGCAAGGAGCACAGACCCTAGGGCTCACAGCCCTGGGTATAGGCAGCCAGGAAGGGCAGAGCAGCCTCTGCTTGCCTATCACAACAGGCAGCACCAGGACATCCCACAGCTTCCCTGCTGAATCTGTGCCGACACAGGGGGGCTGCTGCTCTCGCAGAGGCTCCTTTTGTTCCCAAAGGTCCCTTTGTCTGCAGAGAAAACAGCCGGTTGTCAGCAGCCCAGCAGTGACGGCGTGGCCAGCCAGGCTCAATGGACAGCACCTGCTTTCAGCTGCATCCTGCACCCACGGTGTGAGCCCTCAAGACCCAGAAACCTCTGAGCAGAACTGACATCCTCCTGTGAAAGCAGAACCTTCACGGGCACCGCCTGTCCTGTCTCTGGGGCCTCATTTACACTGTGGGGATGTTAAAGACGTCACCTACTCACATGGAACGACCAGGGCTGGTTGTGCCCCTGCCAGGAAATTCAGTCATGGGGATAGAAGGAGCATCCTACTGTCACCATGCAGACGAGCAGTAGCTCTGGGAGCACAGCTGAGGGCCAAGGGGAGCAGAACCACGTGCTGGCCATGGACAGCAGGACACTCCCAGCCCCGGGTACCTGCAGCAAGCCGAGCGGCAGAACCATACTTCAGGCCCTCGATGGATGGCAGCTGAGATCCGAATCCTTTCACCTTTTGTTTAGCTGCCTTCTGTGCTCCCAGTAGCTCCTGCACCCCTCCACTGATTTTGGCCAGAGGCAGGGAAGGAATCAGGGTCTTGGAGGCAAAGGGGCTGTGGCCTTGGGACATTGGCTGCTGGGCAGAGCATGGCAGGAAGTGCAGGGGGACACCAGAAACTGCCCCCTCAGAATCCAGCAAAGACCACCCCAGTACCCCATTCAGGGGATCCACTCTCCCACTCCACAAGGATGCTGTCCTCAACTCCACAGACCAGGTAACCCCACATTGGCCCTGGGAGCACAGAAAGTGGCAGGAGAGATGTTTAATGGGGTTTTATTGTTGCTGTGACAAAGGCTCCTGCCCCCAGCCCCACCATGGGGGGACTGACATGGTGTGGAACAAATTCAGCACTGCCTGGTGCCACTGAAACAACATCCACTTACTACTGCAGTACTAAGTCCAGCAGTTGTAACCATAAAATTCAAATCTTTTTTCTCCAGAAATAAGACTAAAAGGGGATATTTAAATTCTACCTAAGAAGGAGCAGGAAGTGAAAGCGATGAAATAAGTAGCAAGCAAGTAAGTGGTACTACAAGGTACCACTTTGTAAAGGTTGGATACCAAAAGGTCAATTCCTTTAAAACAGACATTCAGCTATGAAAGTACCAATGTGGCATTTATTTTCCACAGGCTCAGTGTTTAACTGAGCAATTATGCTGCCGGTTGCTAAAATGATGGGATGCAAATGAAAAATCTGTTTACATGTCCATGATCATTAAGTCCTTGTACTTCTGTGGAGATACAGGTAGAATAAGTATTGAAAAATAAAAATTGTTTTGAACCTCTCCAATAATATAGTCATATCAGTCAGATAATCCCAGCTGTAATGCCTTTAAGAAGTGTTTTATGTTCCAATTTAAAGCAGAATAACTGAAAGACAAGGTGCCAGCTCTCAGAGCACCAGAGAACCTCCTCTGGATCCTATTCTAAAATAGATTTTTTTAAAAAAAAAAACCATTTAGAAGTCTGGGAACATTTTTTTTCCTCGATTTTCACATTACTTTTGCTATGTCAGAGAAGTAAAATCCATTTTGGTGGTATACGTTGCACACAAACTTCCAAAAGCCAAGTGTTCTGCAAGATTAATGCTGTAGAATGAAAACATCTCCAGGCCAAAAGCCCTTGTGGTGCTGCCCAAGGAATCCATCAGTTAGAGATTCCTTGCTGCATTTGTGTTCTCAGATGTGAAATACTCGAGACAAAATGTCAAAAAAGAGGAAGTGCAATTCCCATAGAGATGGAACAGGAGTACCATAACACCTTTACAGAAACATTTGCTCAAGAGGACACAATAGTGAAAGACAACTACTGCTCTCAAGTCAGTGGGTTTAGAAACAATTTGTAAGAGTTTTCTCAAGCCCAGCACATTGATAGAGTTCCATTGATGCGTGGAACAGCTCAATAAAACACACAAAAGGCACAAGGAGCCCCAGGTCTGTCTTTGCAGCAGCAGCTGATCCTGGGCAAATCTCTTGCAGTTACCTCTGACTGGAATACAGCTGCAGCACTCATTGCTGCGACACTGGGCATGTTTGGGACAAAGATCATTTGATTTTCACATTTTCCCTGAGTGGATCAACACAAAAGCATAACTGAGTGAACTTAGGCTTTTCTTCTGAGAGTGAATGCTGCACTTCTGTCATCAGCCCCTCTGTCCCACTCTCCACTTCCCCAGTGTCATTTAAAGCAGGTCCAGCAACCAACTGGAGCATGCTCTGCAGTCTGGTAGGCTTAAGGGCTGCACCCCCACAATGTGTAATTGGGAAAAGCCCACAGAAATGGATGTGAATGGAAGGGCTGAATCCCTGCACACTCACTTCAGAGTGCTTGGATACAGAACTGAGGGAATCTCAGAGGGTTCCTGAGCAAGAGGGGCACGAGGATGATGCTCTACACCGACTGAGCCCAGCCCAGTGAACACCACAGATGGCTGAGCTCAGATTAAGGTACCTCTGTTTTAGCTATCACAGTGATAAAACAAACCTACGTATTTTATTACTAACTAAATATTACCTTAAAACTGCCTCAAATCTATTCCATTTCCATACACATTATTTCTACAAAAATATGTAACGTAATGTCTTGGTTTGGAAAGACAGGTATCTACCAGGGAAATTGGAGTTTCCCTTAGAATGGAGAATGCAAACCGCTCACCCCCGTCAAATTATAATTTTGCAATCAAGGGCTTTCAGGCAAAGATTTTGGGAACAGGAATAACAGTTCTTTACTAGGAATATTAATAANACCCCCTGCCCGGGGAAATGGGATGCTTCTCAATAGGATGGTGGAATGCAGATGCACCGCTCAGGGGAGGGTATAGCCTGAGGGGGGGTGCTAATGGCCCATTATCAGAAGGCGTCAGGCCTCTCTCACCCTTGACTTACCAGAGATAAAGAAAAGCATCTCCCCAACTGCTTTTTAGCAGATGAAAATAGAATACACATTTTTGGTTCCCACAACCCAAGACACTTAACATTCTTAATTTGATTATCTGATATGTGACAGAGCTAGTGAAAACTTGTTAAGGAGATTTGTCAAGGTTTACATTCAACAGAAAAGTTTAAATTGATTCCTGAAGTTCCCCTCTCCCTCCAAATTCAAATTAATTTCATAATCCTATTATCACCAATAAAATTGCTGATTAATTTTAAATATTAACTACTGTATGGGGGTTGCATGGCAAGGGTTTGGTAGTGGGGGGGCTGTAGGGGTGGCTGCAGTGAACATACACTGCTGATAAATTGAGTACAAGTTTATCTTTCCTCCAAATCCACTGTTTGTTGTGCATCTCAGAAAAGTTGGTGTGTGAGAAAAAAAAAAAAAAAAAGCCTAGCAAAGGTAATGGACTGGTCTAACCCCTGCTGCAGCTTTTATGAGGTCACCATTCCCATCAGGCAATCAGCAGCCCCATTTTGCCCAGTGCTGGCCTATTGTGTAACTCCACAAAGGAATGATGCCTCCCAAGCCATGGGAGCAGCAGGACATGGACAGGCAGCCACACAAACCAAACGAGAGCAGACACACACAGGAACACACCCATAATGTACTTGAAGATAGGGAGGAAGAGGTCAGCTAAAGCCCGTTTTTACACAGAATTTAAAAAAATGAGATTGGATTTCGGTCAGAAAATGCTTCAAGGAAGTTTTACCTTCACTTTCTTCATTAACTTTAGTTTTCTGGTCCTTTTGAGGGCTTATGTGAACTGCCATAAAAGCCAATGCAACAGTTTGCTCCTTCAGTCTCATTGAACATGTCAGGAAGCCTTGCTCTGGGAAAAAAAACATTCATATTGTATTTCAGCAGTCACAAGTGTGCTGTACATTCAGGGTTTTGGGCATTGCAAGGAGCACTTCAAAGGTCAGTGAAAGCCATTTCCAATTATCTCCAAAACAATTGTAGAAACAATGCTCTTAAGAGCATTTGTGGGAGTGTGTGATTTATACATGGGACATGAATCCACAAAGTTCCAAGGATTCCAGAAAGCTAATTTAAAAAATCTGATATGGTTACTCAAGGACAGGACCATATCAGTAGAAACTCCTTTGCAGCTGGGCACAGGGAGAAGGAAACCAGCACAAAGAGGAGATGAGCTTCCAGAAGGGCCAGTTTTGAAAATAAAGGTATTTTTGGCTCCTTACTGACTCTCATGCTTTAAGCCCTTAAGGGTCAGTGCTGTGTTCAAGCATCTCTTTGAAATGGCAGCTCTTCAGCAAGGACAGCAGCCTGTCCCCAGGCTGTCCCTCATCAAGGTCTGCCAGCTCAGACAGCCCAGACAGCTGGAAAAAAAGCTCCTGACAACTGCAATGCACCCGGGGTTAACAGTGCACGTGTTTATGTACACTTACATCCAGCTGGGGAGGACAGACAGAAAGAAGGACAGCTGAAGTAGTTTAGAAACCTGCACATTATCAGGCAGGGTGAGGATTGGCTCAAACCTGATCTCACGGATGAAACAAACTCTTCCCAGGATCCTGGGCAGACTTGAGTCACTGCATCCCTGGGACTGGCATCACTTTCCCCCCTGCCTTCACATCCCTGTGAGCCAGCGCTGCCACACAGGGCAGTCAGCTCACAGCCTGTGCCACACACACCTCAAGAGCATCTCACAAACCACTTGCAGGTACCAGACAGCTCATGGCAACAAGAACTGGGTGCCACGAGACAAAAGCTACGGGATGGGTGGGTCAGATTTGACGGGAAGGTAGTGACTTTCTACAATGAAGACCCAACACACCTCATACTCCCTCTTACACTGGCTTTCACCAGGTAACACATTGAACTTGCAGAAAACAAAACAGAACCAATGCTCCGGCCCTGAAATCTTACTCAAGCAAAAGGTTTGGACTTTTTTTTTTTTTTTTTTCCACAAAGACCAGGTCTCTCTTACTTCAAGCTTACAGAAGCACTCTGAACACAATGTTGGCTGCACCCAAAGCATATCAACCTGCCCTGCCTGAGGAAGGCACAGCTCATTTTCTTTCAGCTGCCAGGTGTGCTGTTCAGATAGCCATCAGCTCAGAGTGCTCCAGAAGGCAGCGACAGCCAAGGCTCCTCAGTTGGAAGGGAGGTCAGATATGGAACAAAAACCACTAAGTGGTCTGTGGTCACAGAAAAAAGTGTGAAATGGAAAAGGACCAAGGACCTCAGCCAAACCTACAGCACTCAGTACAGCACACTGACAACAAGGACAGCTCATAGCAAACCTTTTACTGAACTGTAGATGGTGCAACAGGACTTGTGGGGTTTGGGACTTTTGTGATTTTTGTTGTTGAGGGTTGGGTTGGTTTTAACTTTGCAAAGGCATCACTTCAGCTTTCCCACAGCAAGAGCACATGCCTGTTCCCAGGCAGGTGGTGCAATGAGCCAGTAGACCCTGGCTTGTTGGTGTTCCCAAGCACTGGGAGTGGCTTGGACTTGCCAAAGCGGGAGCACTGACATCCCCTGGCACCGTCTTGCCTCTTCTTAGATCACATGCTCTGACATATCCAAACCCCGTGTTTCATCCAGCGCTTCTTGTATCAGCATCCATGACAGTATTCCAAGGCTGTGACGGTTGCCAAAAGGAAAAACCAGTTGTAAGAGGGGTTGCTACAGGCTTGGCAGTTCTCTCCTCTATCAGTCACCAGCCATGTGGGAAATGAGAAGCAAAGAAGGTTGAACCTGATACAGAAAACAAAGGAGGCAGGGAGCCAGCTAAAGGGAGATGGGATGGTCTGTGCTGGAAGGAAAGAAAGAAATCCGAAGAGTGGTTACTAATTGGAAGGGTCTGGGAGCAGAGCCGCTGATTCACAGCGCTGCATTGCAAGGGGGAGCAGTGCAGAGACGCCTCACCGGCACGGCATCGCCCTGCAGCAGCCCAGGGCTGTGCAGGGAACTGTCTCAGTATGCAAGTCGTGGGTGTCGTGCAGTATCCTGGGTCCCCCCTGCGAGGAGCAGATGGAATGCAACACACCCGAGATGGAGGGAGTGGGTGAGAGCTCCCAGATGTGCGCAGCTGCGGTTGCTGCTGGTGCATCTGCTGGATGGAGCACAGAGCCAGGGAACGCCGTGATCTGCCAGGCAGAGGAGAGGCCTCATCGGAGGGGCTTGAAGAGCGGTCACCTGTCCTTGCCGTGGCCACCCTCCTGCAGCAGCTCCGTAGGACTCGGGCAGGCTGGCACGGCTGGCACATTTCACAGAATGCAGCCCCCAGCACAGCTACAGCGCCGTGGGCACAGCCGGGGCGGGACGGGCCAGAAGTGCAGAGCTCCCGGCACGGCCCTGCAGTCCTCCAGCAGCTCTCATCCAGCTGCTCCGATGCTGTTCTGCTCTGGCTGATGCCAAAACACGCTGGTTTCTCCGCGGCACTGCGCTCCTGCTGCCCACCATCCCCCCGACACCCTGCGAGCGGCAGAGCCGGGGCAGGCGGGATCCCTGGAGCAGGGGGGAGGTCGGGATGATGTCAGGACCGGGAGAGCACGCTTGGCACAAATTTAAATCAAAATAGTCCCTTCACACCTCCCCTGAGTACCAAGGGAAGGGCATTTCCTATGCAGACCAGTGTGATTGATGGCCTTGATGGAACACCCAGGGGACTGCAGGGGACTTCAATTAACATTTAGCGATCAATTACAGTAAAGAGCAAGGCTTTTCCCACAGACCCATGCCATTTATGTTGTTTTCAAAACACCTGCATTTCCTTCAAAGAGAATAGTAAAGAAAATTCATAGTATCTCATTAATCAAAAAACTGAGCCTCAGAGCAGAAATAGTTTGTTTCCAAAATATTACACTGATCACTGAAATGTGAAATCTAAGTTGAATTAAAGGCTTAATATGCCTTTATTCAACTTTATTTTTTTCGTGTTGGTCTTTGATATTTCTGTACCATGGAGCAAAAAACAAAAAGAAAAAGCCTATAAATGATCTCTCCATCACTTCAAGTCCTCAATTTTAGATTACACAAAAAGCAATAAGGCTAGGAAAGATCTTCCCATTTTCTGCATCTGATTCCCTGTTTTTATTTTGATAGCTTCTCTGCATTACTGAGCATAGAAAATTAACGTACTAATTTCAGAAACAGCGATGCGTTAATGTGTTAATTATTAAGGACTCTAAAAGCCTGAATTCATTTGTGCTGAATGAGTGCAAATTATCTGATAAACCCTTTGACCATGACCTTGGAGCTTCCCCTCCATAGGTTTAGCATTCTCATTTATAGCCGTGTCTATAGACTCTAGGCTGTTTGTAGATCCATAGGGAGCAATCCAGGCCCTGCTTTGCAAGGACCTGCTAATCCACAGGTGAGGGGGATCTGGGAATCAGCTGCCATCCTCCACAGCCAGGGGGGCCTTGGAGAGGAGCTTCCTGCTGTGGGGAGCTCATGATTTTTATTAAATTAATCCCTGTAAATTATTTTGATTCAGGGGTTTTAGGGATCAGATTGAGGTTTTCATATGCATTTCTCTGCGGTTTATGTGCAGCGGTGTGAAGTGGTTTTGTGGTTTGGTGGGATTTTTTTGAGCTACAGGGTGGCATTGTGGGACAGAGCCAGCCCCTCTGAGCACTGGAAGAGCAGTCTTCCACCCCGGGGTCCCAGCCTGCCATCAGTACTGCTCAGCCACCTCCCAGCCAGCCCTGGGAAGGAATTTGCCCTTTGGCCAAGGCCACTCACACTCCTCTGTTCAGACAGGTGTACCCTGCCCTCACCCAGCCTGGCCAGCATTTGCAGGAGGCACCCACGGAGGTGTAGCTCAGGTTGGGATTTTTTATTTTTGCATTTTCATACAAAACCTGTCAAAACAAACCAGCCAGGGATAAAACTTGTCCCAGCTCTGCAGAACACTCGGCACTGCCTCCCTCTGGGAGCATCAATCACATACCCTGTGTAAAACAAGTAAATTTTAAGTTATAGGTATAGAAGCTGAGACTAAAGTGACACCTGAGCCAGAATTATCAGGTGTCACTTTTTTTTTTGTTGTTGTTGTTTTTTTTTTTTTTTTTACAGGCAAGGTAAATAACCCTTGAAACAGTGTGATTTTCCTGGCCAAAGAGTGGGGTGTCAGGCTTATCAGGGGGTGCTCCCCATCTGCTGGAGACCTCTCTCCTCACAACACCACCCCAGATGACCCTCTGGGAACAATCTGAATCTCATCAACTCTCCCCTTAGTGTCACCCAGGAAAGGATGTCCTGCAGATGATAGTGGAGCTCTGTAGTTCCTGGAATGAACCTTCAGGCCAGTAATGGGAAATCCAGAGGGAAGCAGGAGCCACTCCCCGTGAAACAGACACAGTGCAACGCCAGTTCTGTGGGAGACATAGTGATGTCTCACATAGCAAGTGATCTCTTTTTACTGGCTCAGAAAAATGCACTTTTCCTTGCTAGTTTGGAAACTGAGACTGAAAAATTTACACACGGCCTCACCTTATCCTCGTGCACAAAATCTGCCCACTGTGAGTAAGGATTTCAATCACATGGTAAGCATCTACTTGCACAATTAGTGCTTCCACCCCAAACACTGAGAGGCAGAATTCAGGGGAAGCGTTAACTTTAGGATTTGCCATCTGTTTGAGAGAAACCCACACGTGCTCAGATAGGGAAACAGCTGGGTCTTCATTCCACCTCCTGGCACGTGCACATGAGGACGTGGGGCAGCTAATGGTGTGCACTCCTCTATCCTGAGCCTATGGGCTTTTGTTCTTCAAGTCCTGGACAAGCTTATTTATGCAATTGCAGATGCTGGGCTATGGGTAAGACAAGCTGTTATTTTGTTCTAGAAATCACATTTTCCACAAGCACCTTGAATTCAGAAGGTGTTATATACTCCATTTGTGTGTGTAACAAATATTTATGTAATCCCTTTAGCTGGGGAAAGTCACCCTTATGGCTTCCTCTATTAGTTTTCTTACAGATGGTGTCAAGGAATCAATAACCATGTCACATTTTGGCAACCAGAGCAAATGGCTTTATGTGGAACCATACAGTACCTGCCTTTATACCTCTGAAACAAAGTCAGAACTTCTCCTAACTCTTACTTTTTAACTAATCATATGCACAGTCATTAAAATTAAATTAAATGTACCTGCTTACAGCTCTTGACCTGTCTGGTTTTTACCAGAACTCATCCAGCACAGCTTTAAGGAGAAGCCAGCAGAACCTCAGCAAAGTGTCAGCCAGTGGTCCCAGTCTGGAGGTGACACCTCCCCTTAACTTTTGCCATCCCTTCACACTGCCGTGGCCTTCATGCTGGCTTGGAGAAATCCTGCTACCTGGGAAGAACTTCACTGTGTTAACAATAATTACTGCACTTCTTCTGTCTCATCTCTTTTCCTCCCAGCCTTTAGAAATCTGCAGGCACCTGCTCAGAGCATCAACCCTGAACTCATCTTGGCACAATCCATGCACTGAGGCCAAGTGTCTCCTGTAATTCAGGGAATGGCACACAGGGCAGCACTGACCACCTGAAGCCTTCCGAGGCCTCAGTCCTGTTGATCTGGGCCCTGGGGAGGGGAAGGCTGCTATAAGCACCAGTGGATTTGTGTCTCTGGTCTTTTCTGTGCTCAAACTCTTATTTTTGTATGGGAGGTTGAACTGGAATTGAAGAGCATGAGTTAAATATTTCATGTTGTGCTGGAATATATAATTCATGATCAAATCCTTCAGAAAGGAAAAGATAAGATAGAACTGCAAAAGCTTTAAATGGAGTATTTTCTGTCCCCTCTAGACAGACTGATGGAGAAGTGTTTTCCCCCTTTTCTATTGGTGCTTTAAAAGAAATTAGAAAATAACATGTTAGCAGTAAAAACAAATACTCAAAGTATATTTGAGGAAGTGTTATTATTTATAAACAGATGTAATTAATGTTTTATACACAACTCCTCCAAAGTAAAATACTGTGTTGCATTTAGTGCCTCCACAATTCACAGCCTCTCTTACAAACAAGAAACACTGGCATCAGCCTGGGAACAGCTGCACACCTTGTTATTTGTTGTGATGACCTGGGGAGCCCGGGACAGGAGAATGTGACAGTGCAACTCTGACAGAGCTGCTCCACTCCATCCACAGGGGTGAGATTGTTCCACAAATCTGCACCATGAAGGGTTTGTCACACTGGGATGGTGTGTGGGATCACAAAGTCCTGGAGTGGTTTGGGTTGGAAGGGACCTTTAATCCCACCCAGTGCCACCCTGCCCTGGCAGGGACACCTCCCACTGCCCCAGGCTGCTCCAGCCCAATGTCCAGCCTGGCCTTGGGCACTGCCAGGGATCCAGGGGCAGCCACAGCTGCTCTGGGAAACCTCAGTGCCTCCATACCCTCACAAGGAAGAATTTCCTAACAGCCCACCTAGCCCTGCCCTCTGGCAGTGTGATCATAACAGGCCCTGCTAAAAAGTCTTACTTATGAAGGACTTTAGCACTGAAAGGCCACAATCTCCCCAGAGCCTCCTCTCTGCCAGGCTGGACAATCCCAGCTCTCCCAGCCTCTCCCCACAGCAGTGGCTCTGCAGAGCCCTTGGCTGGGCTCTCCCCAGTCTCTCCATGTCTCTCCTGCACCGGGAGCCCAGCTCTGGGCAAGGTTCTCCAGCTGTGGCCCCGCCAGTGCTGAGTGAGCAGGGGCAGATTTGCCTCTCTGCCTGCTCCATCTGAGCATTGACCTTAACAGAAACATCTGAAAAGAAGTTTTAAAAAATCAACAAAAACAAACAATAAGCAACAAAATTTCAAAACAATAATCATTTTGGGGGCTGTTTTCCTTTGTCACACTCATAGTGACAAACCAAGATCTTAGATGAAAGGTCTTCAGATTTTTCAGCCCGTGGTTCCAGCAATTTCCAGTCCAACGAGATCCCACGGGTGCATCTCTGAAGCAGGTCTCTGAGGGCAAAACTTGCTTTTGGAAACTTTGGAGTTTGCCCGGCAGTTTGTGCACTGTCCTTCACCACTCCTCCCTGACGTGCAGATTCTGAGAGCACTCACTTCTGTTCAGCAGCCCCAGAAAAGTGCTCTGCTTCATTCAATTTCCATAACAAAGACCCAAATAGTCCACTGGCAGTTTACAAGGCAGCAAGTTAACGCCCGGGCCCCCCTTTGGTTTGTGGAGAAAATAATCACAGAGCTTTGACAACTGAACAAGAGACAATTGCGTGATGTCTCTGTGCTTTCTTTGAAGGAATCAATACAAAAACACCAACAAGATTGTCACATGCAGTTAATAGTTCCTAGGAAACACCACAGGGCAGCTGTCCCAGGATCATCAAACATGGAAAAGCATCGGATTCAGCGGTGATGGCACAGCTGTGTAAGCAATGGAGCGGCAAGCGAGCAATTAACCTGAAAATGAAGCAATGTAAAGGTTTTCCCCTGCCCCACAGAGAGGTGCCTCGTGTGGATGGATGACTGTGCACTCCGGTGGTACAGCCACGGCCACCTGGCCCTGCACAGGGGCCACAGCGGCACCAGGTCCGAGCTCTCTGCTGGGGTATTGCTGTCACTCCCATGCTTTCCTCTTTAAAGCTTTCCCCACTACCTTTCCATGCAGACATTTGTGACAAGGAATGCAGAACTGGAAGGATTTTTTCCTCCTCGTTCCTATTTGAAAGACAAATAAAACTTTGAATTAATTAAAAAAAATCACAGACATATCTTCAGCCTTGGCAAACAAAGCCTCGATGAGAGCCAAATGCCTTGAAACAAGATGTGCCTCAGGACATGCTGAGGGAAAATGCAAACAACAGAGTTTACTTAAAACAGCTGGCAGAGACAATATGTTCTGGGAAATGTGTAAAAAATACATAAATGCTTATAAAATAGAATGGGGAAAGGAGAGGGGGCAACCTTTGATTTCTAGAGAGTACAATATGTCAGGAATCTTCTGGTGGCTGCCTGTCCATGCCAGAGAGCAGAGGGCCAATGTCTGGCTTTACAGAGCCACCTGCCCATGGTGTGGGTGGGGTGGCCTCTCCCAGACAGCGCAGAGCCCAGGGCAGGGGCTGTGCTCCTCGGCCTGGCATGCAGGGGATGACATCCTGGGACAGTTCCACTGGGCTGGATGAGGTGAGGATCAGCATTTCTCATCGGGGAGGACCATGGGGGGACAGCCACCCCAGAGCCACGGGGACACCTTGGCTGACACCTCAGCTGTGACACCGAGCTCCCACACAGGAACCCAGTGCTTCCTGTGGCTCTGGGGTCAGGTCCATCACCCACACCTGACCTTTGGACAGACGGACCCACAATTCAGTCGGTGCCTGAATGGCATCTCAGGAAGGCAAAAAGTGCAAGAAATACACAGACAGACCCTTCAACAGGGCAAGAATGCCAGCAGACTTCAAAAATTGCCAGGTGACATCACCTAGCAATAGAACCTAGCACTAAGATGAAGTTAAGAAATTATTGGTGGCATTTCACAAAAATATAAATAAATTTCAAAAAAAAACCTAATACAAACCATTCGTGTGAATGCAGAAAATGAAATCTGTAATCAGGAGTTCCAGAAAAGGGCACCAACCTGGGACTCCAGATAAACAGAAAAAGTAGAAATTACTGTAGACCTATCAGTCTTTTATTGTAATTCACTGCCTCCTCAAGCTTTCTCATCGTGGTTGCATTCAGCCTGTAAGCTCCCCGCTATTCATGCGATGCAAAGATCATTGGCTTCACTAAATGAACTTGGACACCAAATCCCTTCTTTCCTCTGCTGAAACAGAACCTTGCAGAGTGTTAGTGTGAAGGGCCCACATCATCATGTCGGTGTCCTTGATGACCTTTCCTTAGATCTTTAAAACGTCTCTGGATGAGTTAACACTTGGAATTGAATAGCTCTTTACTGCTCGGGCTGTCAGTGTATTAGAAATGTCAGCCTTTGAAATAGACATCACAAGGAATTTAGTTATAGAAAGAAACACAATTTTATTACCTGACAAAAGGAAGCTTAAGACACTTCAGTTAAGAGACACAGCTGATTTTCACCTTAATAGAGCAGGAGAAATACACTGTCATTTGTTTCCCAAAGCTAACTTATCAAAAAGCTGATGCAGCAAAATTGAGCTTGTGAGTTCCTGGGGGGAAACAATTTTATTTGTTTTCTTCCTTTTAACAAAACATAAGAGCCCGTGGGAAGTGCAAAGAGCCAGACAACAGACATGATTTTGAAGAAGTAAAAGCTGATTGGGAGAGATCAGGAAGAGATCAGACCAGCTATGCTTGTCATTTCGTTGATTTTCTGGTCAAGCATCCAGGAGCCCAAGCTTTCTGCCCATGCCATCATTCATTACTGCATGACCGAGGTCACAGAGGTTTGGCTGCAATTCTTTGCACTGCATGCACTGCTCACCTGCCCAGTTATCATTGCATCTTGGCTCATATCCTCTTGTCACAACCTGCGACACGGGCACACCACTGAGCTCGCTGTGGAGACAGTGCTCATCAGACTTCAGTTAAATTAATCACAAGCAAGCTTTAAAGCAAAGACAACTCCCTTTCTTACTCGGAGTGGAGGCCCTCGTGCCCAGATGAGAGCTGCTGTAGCCTGTGCCACAAGACCCCCAGCCCACACTGGCAGCATCTGCTCAAAGCCAGGTTCAGTCTTTCAAGGTTCTCTTGCATTGCTCCTTCTGCTCTTTGCACCAGGCGTGGTCCCGGTGATGGGCAGCCCTCACCCATGGCAGAGACTCTGCTGCACCCTCTGGTTTCAGTGCTCACCTTCCTTCCCAGCTTCCCACACACACGTTTGGGTCACCGCTGGAAAATGTATGCAGCATTCAGTGTCTCACTGTTGCTCAATGAATTGGCTTTTTTTCTGCATTTCTGTCTTCTTCGAGAGACACCTTATGAGACATCCATACAGACCTGCACAGGCATTGGCTTCTCAAAGATTTTCACTACCCTTAACCTGACCCTAATCTCAGAATATATAACTGAGATATAAAACCGAGATGCACAATTTCTAGTTTTTCAGGAAGGGATATCCTTATATTGCTGGTCTATTTTCCCAAACACATAAGTGCCTTCTCACATCAAATTTGCATTAAAAGCAGGAGAGTAGCTGAGAAAAGTCGGTGAAAACAAAGTTAATTCTGCAGCCATTAAGCAGCGCTGATAAACAGAGCCGGGTGTGAAAGAGGAGTGCCAGGTTCTGGGTTATCGGCATTAGAATCATGCTGAGAGTCTTGAGTGGGCAGCAAATCACCACCAGCAACATTCATCAGCCCAGATTCCGACTCCAACATGATGATAAAAAAGAACATCAATCTTCAGCTGCGAGGTAGAAGGAACAAAAATGCAAAGGGAAGCCTACACCTACTGTTAGGTACTTGAGAAAACTTTAATAAGTCTGATATATCTCTGAAAATAATGTGCACAGGTGTGTCTTGAATAATGGAGAGCTTTTAATGCAATAAATGGAGATAAATTGGTATTATAATTACTAGCATTAATTCAGCAATCAGAATTGTTGTCAAACATTGATGCCCTGGTTTCTTCAGAAGTTTGACAAAGAGGTTGTCAGTTTTTGCAGGGAAGTTAAACCAGATTTATACAATTTAGTCCAAGCACTCCTTCTGTGCTCTCTGTTGTCTGATTAAAACAAAGGAGGAGCACCATGAACTGCAGGTCCCACTGACCAAGGCTCACATCCTAAAGGAAGCACTTCCCTAAAGCACACGGCACAGCTGTTTGCCAAAATGAATACATCTGACTGTCTGTTGAGGCTCTACCTACCTCAAGTGTATGTTCAAAACTTTTGTGTATGTTTCCTCTTTTCCCTCCACTTACCACAAGACCTATCCCTGAGGTTGTGGCCAGTAGATTTGGTAGATCTTAATTTGAGATTATTAATGCTAGGAAGAAGTGTAGGAGAGGGGGAAAAAACCCAGATTTTTTTACTCAGAAGTTTTACAGATACTGGATGAAGCAGAATCTGGATCCTGATGACCACCAGGTCCATAACCCAAAATCCCTGTTTTCCACTGTGCCATTCCCTCACTGTCAGAGAGGGGTGAGGAGCAGAACAGCCCCTGGGGCTGTGACACCACGGAACCTGAGAGCTCTGCTGGTCCTGTTGCACCACTACTGTGGAGAACAAGCGATATGGGGAAATGTCAGTTCTAACTCTGTTGTAATAAAGAAATATAAACCCCCAGGGCAGTGCAGGGGCAGCGCTCAGTGGAGGAACTGTGACTGGCACAGTGTGACAGAGATGGCAAGATAATGTGAACCTTAATAGGAAGTGGTACCATCAAAGTATTTTGAATAAGGAAGGGCTGTTTCCATAGCAACCAAAAAAAAAAAAAAAGTGAGAGGAAAAAATAGTCAAGAAAAATTCCAATGCTCTCTTCCATGTCAAACAATTTTTCTCCAAATCTAGACCAGCAAAAAAACTGGTTAGTACCAGGGAATGAAGAACACTAACACAGTGAGTGTTCTCCCCTTTATGAAGGTTTTTGGGGATGCACATCTCGTAAAATGGAAATAGGATATTTGTCAGACTTGGTCAAGGAAAAATGTACCTTGGTTATTAATGTATCATTAATTTCCATAGTGATAACATTTCTGTACGATATGTTTATCAACAATCTGGGCAAGTGCTTCCTCAGTCAGTTGCAGATGACACCAGGTTGGGTAGAAGTGTGGATCTGCCAGGGGGCAGGAAGGTTCTTCAGAGGGATTTGGACAGGCTGGTTCAATGCACCGAGGATAAGAATCAATAAGGCAAAGTGCCAGGTCCCACACTTGGGTCACAAGACCACCACAGAATGCTCCAAGCTTGGGAAAGAGCAGCATGGAAAACTATCTGGTGGAGAGAACCCAGAGATCTCTGGCAGTCTTCCAGTGATGTGCATTAGACAGAGCAGTTTTTCTTCCAAAGCAATAACTTTAGTGTCCTAAAGGAGTCAGACCACTCCCCTTTATCCAGGTCTTACATCTGTGCATGGGGTAAAATCAGGCTTACATGCTGGCCCCACATGAGATCGTCTCTCACTCTCCGTGTGGAATTATGCAGCCTTCAGTGGGCATCTTCTGCCAGCTGTCCTGTGATCATCATCATTTTCTCTGTTTTGGGAGGAAGTGATTGCCTGCAGCACACAGAGCTGCCATACAGCAGCTGTTCAGGTTCACTTTCCAGGTTGGGCAGGAATGCCTTTGGGATTCTTCCTTCTAACTAAATGACTTATTCCACCAGCTGAGCACATGGCATAGACACTCACTTTTATTAAATCAGTACTAAAGCTCTCTAATGAGATCAATACTAAATCAAATTTTGCTCATTATTTGTGTTTTTATGTTGCTAAAAATGTCAGTTGCTAGTGCACATCCCTCAGCTGTTTCCAGGGCAGGATGCAGACCTGAACAGACTCTCCCTCAAAATTTGATTGAAGAGTTACGAGCTGAGCTCCTTCGTGTGCTTCTTCCCCCCTTACAGCTGCATCTCACATGCAGAGACTCACCATGTCTGTGTCAGTGTGGACAGGATGCTGTTCTCACCTCTGCCTGCAGTGCTAGTCCAGATGCAAGTCCAGGTGGGGGTCTGGGGCCTGGGGCCACCAGCTCTGCCCAGGTGACCGACCTGCCCCCTGCACCATGGCTGCTCTGGGCACGCTGCTGCCTTCTGGCTCAGCACTTCCTGGCTTTGTTTGTTTGGGGGTTTTTGTGATATAACTATAGTTGTTGCAGCCATGACCTTGTTCCAATGTGCTATTCTTTCTAGGCAAGACATGAAGGGAACAGGAAGGACTCTGGGCAGTGAAGGAAATATTGGATTGTGCAGCGTAAATACGGAGGTGGAACCTGCCTGCTCCACTTCTCCACTCTTGTTCTAATTAGCAAAAATGTTCCCACCTCCAGCATTACTCTGCCATTCAGGATCTCTCCAATTTATAAGGGGGCTCACTTCCAGCAGTAGTGCTTGCTGCCCCTCCCTCGTTGATCCATCCAGGAGCAGCAAACTGCTGCAGCTGGTGGCCCTGGAAATGCACCGGCCACGTGCCAGCATCTCTGGAGACCTTATCTTATGGTAAATACCCTGGCATCACAGTCTCATCACGTTTATCAGTGTCAGGAAAAGGTCTTTGCACAGCCAGACTTCCTCATCTGGCTCCTGCCCCTTCCCATCACCTTCCCAGGGAGTGAGGAGGATTTTTCTAATGTTGGTACCACACCAGGAGGGGCAGCTCCCTTGGCCATTCACATGCAGGAACAAACAGAGAAGAACTCTCTCCTACAATCCGTTTTTTCTAGTTAACAGTGTAGGAAAATACTGTCAAAACAGTGCTTGTGGGTGAGCCCCTGTGAGAGGACAAGGTGGGCTGCAAGTGCTTCACTGTGCTCCAAGCCCACTCCTGCACAGGTGGCAGGAGCCAGCCCTGCCATGAGCCAGGGCAGATCCAGGCATCACACACCAGGACAAGCCTCAGGAGCAGAGGGCAGGGCTCAGCCCACAGCCAAAGGCATCCTGTCTCCCAGCCATAGGTGCCAGCCCCCTGGCAGCCCCTGTGAGGTCTTGGTGCTGAATGAGGTAATGCTTTCCCATAGAACAAGTTTCCACAGTTCTCCCTGCTCATACCTCATCAATCCACACAAAGAAAGCCTCTTCCTGAACCTTTTATTGTCAGCCCTATTTAAAACTCCAAAGAGCCATTTATTTAATTAGGAGGCACTGATGATTTTACCCAGATACCATTGTCTGCCATTCAATGTGACTTTGGTCTCATAACACACTGGGTCTCTAACAGCTGGGTATTCACTGTGCCACAGTCACTGCCTCAGTACAGGGCCATCAGCAATGCTGCTCCATTGGCTGGAGACTCAGTTCTCTAATGAGAACCTGGATGATTTGCAGAATCTTCAACCCTGCCAGTTTTTATCCCTTGCTGTCCTGCTTGGTCCATGAGCCACCAGGGAGCTGGGGTAGGACAGGATATTTCAGCAAGAGGATATTCATCTGCACTTGCACTTGCACTCCACTGCCTGGATAGAAATGGTGGAGGAATGGGGGTAGAGAATTCAGTTTAAAATTAGGACAAATATTAACAATACATTTACCCTGGATGGACAGCAGCTCAGTGACTTTCTTGCTGGTAAAACCATCAAACCTCATAGCAGGGTTCACTGTCAAGAGCTTCTGCCAGACAGGCCAGGCACAGTTCTGCTCATGGGGGATTTGGCACCACGCCCAAACAGGCAGCTTGAGGGAGGGCAGGAGTGTGGGTTGGTCAGGTCCTTCTGTCTAGGAAGGGAACCAGGGCCTCTCTCCAGCCATCTGCCCTGCCCTGCCCCGGCTGGCTGTCCAGCAGTGCCAGCAGTGCCAAAGGCTCCAGTGGTGCACACTCTCCTCCAGCTGACCTGATTCAGTTGCACACAGCTGGGACAGTAGCACAGAGCTCCCGTGGCTGCTGGAATGGAGACCTGTGTCTCCAGGGCTGCTGCACCTGCTCTTGTGCTTTGGCTCATTCTTCTCTCCTGTGCTTTGTAAACTGCACCCTGGAAAGAATGAAGAAGCCCCTGCATGTGCCAGTTGGGTCTCTGATATGAACTATATGACATGGAAATAAATTAGAAGGCTGACTTGATTTTTTTTTTTTTTTNAAGTGCAGAAGTGAGAATAGTATAATACAAGAGTTAGTAACTCTTGTTACAGACTAATGGAAACTGGGACTGATCCTCCATGAATCACTCATGGTCCCCTACAGTTCACTTCTTTCTGCTAGACAATTCTTTACAGCAATAAATATACCTCTCTGACTTTTCTGACTGTAGACAAGAGAATGGACTGGACAAAAAGAAATAGTGATCAACAAGAAATGTGTATAATGCTGAGCTGGACTCTTGTGGTGCCTTGAACTGCCCTGACAGTTCAGGAAAGACAATGACTTTGGAATACCTTTGCAAAGCACAGAGTAAGGCATGAGAGCTCTCCTTCTCTTTGGGCTGAACAGGCATTTAGAGTCATGCCTGTCTGCAAGGAATTTACTACACTTCACCTTTGCTCTTGTTGCTCTGAGGGGTGATGGGGGCATCATGAGGGCAGGCTGTGGTGTCCATGTAAGAGTTCCTCCATCAGCTGCACCCCTCAGTGCCCAGCTCACAGCTCCTGCCTTTTCCCAGGAACTCCTGGGTCCACAGAGTCTCTCCATTCCTGGGCTTTGCTCCAGGTCTGCAGTTTGCTGGTGTGGTGATACTAATGATACAGGTCCTGAGCAACTGGTTCTGTGCCCTTGGTTCCCAGGAGCTCTGAACCACCTTAGTTAGAATCATAAATGAGGCCTTTCAAATGCCTGGCGGTGTTTCCAAGAGATAACTGTTATTTGCTCCAGAATTACATTGGGTAGAGCTGCTGAAGAATGTTTTGTGCACTGTTATGCTTTATTCACCAGAAAAGAGAGCAGAAAAAAATTACAACTGTGCAAATATTAACTATTGTCTGTCAGCGTGGATTAAGAACACCCAAACTTCATTGCCTGAAAGGCTGCACTTGCCTAATAACACAGTAATAGTTTTCATGTAAGGCCTCAATTTAATCCTTCTGCATTCCTGGGCTGTTTAGGCTGCTTTGCTTCAAATGACATATTTAATCAGTGTGCCACCTTCTGTTGAATGCTTTTTAAATAAAACTTTGATAGACATTTGTCTTACATAAAACTTGTCCTTCCATGCAAAGATAAAAGCAGAACACTGAAAGGAGTATTCGTCTAAAATCAAAGAAATGCTCCTTCTCTCACTGGCTGCTGAGTGCCTCATCCTCAGAGTTCACTTCACTTTCATTACACATCACTCTCTGCAGATGCCACCAAATTAGAGAATCAGTAATTTACCTCTGGAGCCACTCACTAAAGCAAGGTGCAAAGGAGCAGAGCATGCCTGGCTGCCTGAGGTGTGTGTGCCCTTGCACAACTCTCTGGTGAGGTGCACTTCTGCATCAGCCAGCCACCGATAAATGTCTGCATGAATTTACCTACTTTGGTTAGTTATAATTAATTCCTAAGGCCAAACTTGGCCTTTCAAGAGTCAATACTCTGAGTTAGAGCATGGCAGGGCTGTGCCCCTTGGGGTGGTCATGCTGGGCAGTGGCCATGGGTCAGTCATGCTGTGCTGCTGCCTTGGACTGCCCTGAGCACCATCTGGCTCAGCCCTGGATGGTGCCCAACGCCCTGACGAGCCTGGCAGTGCCCACACAGCCAGAGTCTGCCAGCACTTGCCTGTTCCCAAGGAGCAGTGAAGCTGTGGGGGCTGTTTTGGCTGCAGGCTCACACTGGTGCCTGTAGACCTTGCACGCATCCTGCTCACTTGGGCTGCCTTTGTTCACAAACCCAGGAAAGGCTCTCCCAGGTCAGAGCTTCTTGCTGCTGACTGCCAAAAGGGAGGAAGAAACCCCTGGGGCTTGGGGTCTTTCTGGAAGGTGCTCCCCGGTGCTTCAACTGCTTCAGGTTGTGAAGAGCACTTCACAGTTGCTGGAGCACTATTTTCATTTTTACCTTCTTCATTTATTTCCCTGCCACATTTTGCCATGTTTTCAGAGATCTACAGTTCCAGCCAGATGAGCCTCTGGTTCTGAGTTTTCATTGGCTTCATCTCGTTCATTTGAGAAAACAGCAGTCTGAGCCCAGCTCAGCCCTGGGAAGGGGCTGTCCCAAGGCAGCGATCCCATCAGCTGCTGCAGTTAAGCGGCCCAGCCCAACCCAGCCCCACTGCTGCAGGGTGAGAGCTCTCCCTGCCCCTCCCTGTGCAGGGCAAACAGAAAATCAGAGAGAAGCATGGACTCGGAATGGATCTCAGAAACCACGACTATCTCCTAAATAAAAAAGTGCAGTGACTCACCTTCCTCCAAATAGTTTTATCGAGGAGGGGAGGAGAGCAGAGAGGATCTTGTTTATTGTGCATGAGCCTCAAGAGCAAGTGGGATGCATGTGCTGAGACACTGAGGTCAGCAGGAGAGCAGCCAGAGGGAACCCAGGGAGTGATAATCCTCTGCTCCCACCACCCTCATGCTTGAGAGCTCATTTCCTGGCCATTAACCCAAATCAGAGCGAACTGGCCCCCAGCAGGATGGCTCACAAGGGACACGGAGATAGGAAGGACTGGGGCCTGAGGAGGCAGTGCCTGGGGCAGGGAGGCGCTGTAAAGAGCCCGAGGATGAATCCCGGGAGTTGCACAATGACAAGAGGATAGCTGCAGGAAAGTGAATGCCTGCCAGATCACAGTTTAGGGAGGCCACAGCCCATGGGCTTCATCTGGTTAATCCAAGTCAAAATAATGTTATGAGAAATTTTTAAGCCTTTCCTCCTGTACTTTGCAAGATAACAGATCAAGTACATTTCCAAGCCCTACTTACTTACTCATTGCTTACACACACGGTTTATCCATCGGGATGCACTATGTTCCTTACCATGTATGATGGGGTGATGTGTCCTTGGCAGCAGGAGGGGAATTCTGCTTGTGCCTTGTTTTGATAAGAGCAAATCACAACAGAAAATAAACACCAGTTTATTTTACCTCTAATTTTTACAGCAATCTGAAAACATCACCCAAACATTAGAGAAAGCAGAAGTCACCCCCAGGACGTGCAGGCCATTATCTCTGTTGCTGTGCTCCTGTGCTCTCCACCACCCTTTGGCACGGTCTCAGTAGGGCCAGAGTGAGTAGTTACCACTTAGGGTTGTGCTGCTGAACCTGTTACCCTCCCTTTCTTATAGGGTCCTGCTGGTTCTCATCACTCAGCCTTTTCTGGGAAAGGCTAGGAACCCTTCAGGGGGCAAATTCCCACGTGGTGTGCATGTGGATCTCAGTGTCCATGGGAATGAAGGACCATTGTGCAACTGTGTCTGTACAGATCAACCACTGCATGCTGCAGGCAGCTTCATACAGGTGTCATCTACTGTCTCTCTTTACCTGTGCCTGCGCGTTTGCCTATGAATGCACATTTTAGCACTGCATGCTGGGCTACAGGAATCCAGGTACATCACATATGGAAACATATTCCATAGCTGACCTGCTTTGCAAACCAGTCAGTGTTTTGATGAGAATGAGGAAGGAATTTCAAATTTAAATAAGTAAAATTAAGGATGTAAACATGCTTCTCCCATTTGTCCCTGTCCAGAAGGGCTGAAGAAGGGATTGTGGGATGCTCATAATGGCATCATCACCCAGAGAAGCTCTAATTCTTCTGGACACAGGGAGCATGTGCACTCGGAGACTTTGCAAACACTGACACCACTTTTAATCAAAGTAAACTTTGGTCATTTCATTCAATATTATTTCATTTAAAGAACTGTGCTGTGAAAAAAATAATTTTCCTTAATTAATATTTTGCTCAATTAATTCTTTCTCTCAGATGGGGATTTGAACTTTATTAGATTTTTCTAAAGAAAGAAAAGACATCTCAATACAGATATTGCATTAAACCAGTGTAACCCACAAACTTCCATTTCAATAATGATTGCCATTTCTATTGATCTTTGCAAAACTTCTCAAACTGATAAACTTTCTCAGAGGTTAAATTCTGCCTTAAGACAGAGACCAGATGAAGAGAAATGTCATGTCTCAAGACTCCTGAAATGACTTGCAAGCATAAAATAAGACATGAAAAAGAGGCAGAGAAGCAGCCGCACTCTTTTGCCTGAAGGAAGATAATGCTGTTGTTTTTATTATCTGCACAGATACTGCAAAATTCAGGCTCTCTGTTCTCTGTTCAGGTCACCCTGGCCAATTTGACCCCTGGAGCTTCCTCAGTGACCTTCTACCTGCTTTTCTGTTGGAACACCCATCTCCTCTCCATCAGAGATCATTCCAAAGAGCATCCACCTATCCATGACCACCTGCTAATGGGTTTTCACACAAACAGCCACTGTGGCTGGGCAATGCTCACAGGCACACTGACCCATGTGGGTCTGGCCCTCGTGCCACAGCTGCAAGAGAAACCCTGCCCTGGTCCCCCCAGGCCCCTGTGCTGGCTGAATCCCACCACTCTGGGCAGAGCTGAGGGCTGGGCATACCCACACCTGCCTGTGGGGACTGACAGCCCAACTCAGGCAGGCAGCCCCAGGCAGGTCCCAGGACCAGCACCCCTCTCCTGGCCATCCTGGTGTCCCCATGGCCTCTAGCCACAGGGAAATGTGCCTCAGGCACAGCCCCTATGGCCCCGTGCCTCTGCCTGGCAGGGCTCGCTGGGCTCCCCTCCACACTCCCTCACAGAGCTCCCCTGAGGAAGCCAGTTACCCAACATTTGAAGACAGCAATTAGTATTCACATAAAGTACCTCTGAAATCATTCCACTCCATAATTATGCTCAAATTCATTAGCAAGAATATTAGAACTATAATTAACTTCCAAGCCTTGCATGAGCTCCTGAGAAAACCAGAACCTGTTATGAGAGATGGCTTCTGGAGCCACTGGCATCAAGGAGGCAAAACTACACACCACAGAGGGAATGTACTGCTTAAGGGCTTCAAACCTATGGTTTTACTTTGATTTCTTTTCAATGTTCTAGTACAAACTATAATCCTGATATCTGATCTCTCCTTTTTGCTTTCTGTTATTGGATTAGAATTCCTAACAAGAAAAATCACAGAAAAGCCAACGTATCAAGTTATTTAAAATTGCTCTGTTTGTACCCTAATAAGGTCTGCAAAGCATCCTATAGGATTCAAAACCATAATTTCAAAATAGAAAACTAGGCATAAAATGTCTTTGAAACACTAACTAGCCCCTGAGCAGTTGTTCCAATAGTTAGGAATGATTCTCCTCTGGTGGGAGTTACTCAATGCAGATTGGAATCTTGCAGGGCAGTCTCTATATAATACCTGAGAGTTTGGGGCTTGGGACAAGGACCAACCAAAGACATTGTAGAAGACATTGCATACGAGATTGTTAGGTCATTCTAATCTTAAATTCCAGCCTTTCACTTCTGAAATCAACATTTTTCTACTTACTTGAAGAAGACACTATTCCACTCCTGCAAGCCATGACACTTTCAAATGTATTTTAAACAAAGTCATTTGAAATATTTGCCGAGGCTAATGATGCTGCATGTATGTAGTGGGTTGACCTTGCCTGGGCAGCAAGTGCTCACCAAGCCACTCTATCACTCCTCTTCCCAGCAGGACAGAGGAGACAAAATAAGATGGAAAATAATTAATGGATTGAGATAAGGCAATTTACTAAAGCAATAAAAGAAAGGCAAAAGTTTGTGCATGCATAAGCAGAGGGGAAAAGTTAATCTCTACTTCCCATCAGCAACCGGAGTTCAGACACTTCCCGGGAAGCAGGGCTTCAGCACAAGTAGAGGGTGCTCCAGAAAGCAAACATTGTAGAATAACAAACACCATCCCCATTCCTCCTTTCTCCCTTAGCTTTTATCTCTGAGCTGACTAGCTGTGTTCCCTCCCAGGGTCTGGAGGGGGAAATGTTAGAGAGAGAGTGCTGCTCAGCAGTACACAAACTAACACTGCTGTGTTATCAACACCCTTCCAGCTTCCAATGGAAAGCACACGGTGAGGGCTGCTGAGGGAACGAGAGCTCTGTCCCAGTCAGACCCAATCCAACATGAGGGCTGCCAAGGAAACATGATCTCTGTCCCAGTCAGACCCAATCCAACGTGGCCAGGAAGCCAGCCTGGGGCGAGCAGCCTCTGCAGAGCTGTGGCCTAAGGCATAGGGTGGCACCAGAGTGGGATGGTTTGTGCTGCGGGGCAGCGGCAATGGACAGGCTCTGGTGGCTCCAGAGGGTCGCAGAAGGGCTCAGCCTCAGCAGAAAGGAGCAGCTCCAGCCCCCAGAACCCAAGGTTCAGCATAGTGCCTGCAGCTGCTGTGGAAGCAAGAGGAAGAGTAGGGAAAGGAAGGGCTGCTGCTCTCCAGGCACGGGGTGATGAGGGACATGGAGGGGTGGCAGTGCCATCTTTGCCCTGAGTCCCCCAGGGCTGCCCTCCGGGAACAAGTCCTCTTTAAGAGCCTGGAGAAGGGTAACTCTGCCCACAGCAGGAGGGTGCCATATCCAACTCTGCAATTCAGGAGCCCTTGGCACCTGAAAGGCTCTAAACAGGAAGGAGATGAGACTCCCAATGGCAGGAGATGTTTTTACCTTCACAGCAAACAAACAAGCAAACCACATGGATGACAGCTGTTACACAGTGCTAGAAGCTGCCTTTCGACAGAGAAGTCTCCAAGAGGAGGTACAAGAACTGTCAGTAGTTAATTTGTTTTGGTTCTTCTCTGATAATGGCAAATGGAAAAGAAAATATATCTATATATTCAACATAATACCTCAGATAAGAAAAGCTTCTGATTTTGTGCCAGTACCCATATTTTTCATTGAGAACAAACAGGAATTTGTATGCTTTTCTTTACTTGATTCATACTCTGTTTCAAATATAGATGATTTATCTGTTTCCCTTTTGTTTCTTCTGACATATTAAATTGTATATGTGAGAATAAAGTTAAGGTGCTTCATGGAGTTTGGGAGAGTAGAAACTGTACAGCGCCTTGCAGAGATAACCCATCAACTGCTATCCAAACGGAGAGCAGCAAATCTTAATCTGTTTTCAAGGAGCCATACACTGCACATTTTTTATGGCAGTTGTGAGATGTATCTGATTCAGTGACACTTTATTAAAGACAGTAGGAAATAGCACAAATTATTCTCTCTGCAGACCTCTGATGGTGGCATCTCAGATGCCAGATGGCAAGGTGGAGGCATGCTGCCCAGACGTGTTTTTGGCAACAGACAAAACCAAATGGAAATGGAGAGCTCATCATTACAGCTCTGAGATGGAGAACAGGCACAGAGGAGCTGCAGCACTGCTGGTCACCCTGCAGGACAAGCTGCCAGTGGCGACTTTGGCATGTCTTCTGCTCTGCAGGCAGGGATGGGATGGATACAGGAGCCCTGCTGGGATGGATGTTACTGGCTGGCTCCCAGGGGATGTGCTCATCTCCCTAGGAGCCTTCCATGGTCAATCACCAGGAGCTGCTTCCCAGGCAGGCTGAGAGAAGAGCTGAGCAAGGTGTTTCCTGGCCCCCAAGGTCAGCACCAAAGTCATTAAGCCACATGCCCTGTCATGTCTGACTGCTCGTGCAGGGAAGGCTGGTGCCCTACCCCACCCCAGCTTGTTAATATAGTTCCTCTTCCCACTGCATGTGGAGCCTCTGGCCACTACTCACAGCCTTGCTCCTCACTTTCTGCCCTGTGCCCCCTACCCAGCACTTGCATGGCCAATGACCCCCAGAAAGGTTTGTGAGGGGTGTCAGTGCCCCTCACTCACCTCAGCTGGTGTGCTCAGAACCAAGGCTGTGCTAAGCCCAGAGTGGGACAAACAGGGGGCATGAGGAGAGCAGAGTCCCCACTGATCTCAGCAGCACTCTCAGGTGTAAACTACACTTAAGGGCAGCAGCATCTTACTGATTCCAGTGACAAACAAGTACCAACAAGACTTTAAAATGTTTTGGTGAGATGATAGGGAGCTGTGACAGGGAGCAGAACAGAATTTAGACCTTTTCTCTCTTTGGTAGTCCTCTGGATTTTTCTGTTTAATTTTAACTAGAGTGGAAGTGAACTATGGAGAAGAGGGCAGAGGTACAAATGCAAAGCACTCCTTGATCTATGGTGTTGGAAGAGCTTATATAGAAAAAGCACATCTTTAACCTGAGCAAGCATTTTCACAGCTTCCTGGAGTTTGTTGTGGCAGCTTCTGCTGAGCACAAATTTACCTGATGCTGCCATATGTCCAAACTCACAAAGGGTTTCTCCATCCAAGGCTTTGTCCTTGTGGGTAGCCAGCACCCTGCTCAGGTGTCCACATGGCTGCTGATGAGCCAGAAGTGTCATGTGCCCCACCTACATGAGCTGTGCTGAGCTGCCTGCTTTGCTGTGACTCCTCTGAAAGATCCCAGTGTCCCTTCTCTAGGAGATCCTGCTGTCCCTCCTCTGTGACATCCCTCTGTTCCTCCTCTGGGAGATGCTGGTGTCCCACACCGTGCAGCTCAGCCTGCACAGACAGCCAGCCAGATGCTTGCACAGGAGTTCACATCAGCTCCAGCTCATTCACAGGGCTCAAGACAGAGGGGAATACAGTGATGGAGAGAGGTACATCCAGTTGTACCTGCTGTGTGATGTCAGGTTGAGTACTGGCTTTTGCTGTCAGTATTTTCCTTCTAATGACCTCTAAAGCACCACCAGGGTGACACACAAACAGAACATAGGCAGCCCTGAAACCTGTACTCACAGCAGCTCCGCTGGTCCCTGTCAGGTAACTTTCCACAGAGTATTTCTCCAAGTGTAGGAGCTGCTGCTTTGTCAAGGTCACCAATACATATTCCTGTAATCTTTGTTTCATTTAGGTTTTGATTATAAATAAACAATGCTTTCTCAGTAGGAGGGAGTTTCAGTCAAACTCACGAGAGAGTCTGTGCAATGCAGAGCCCCAGGCTAGAAGTCCCAGAGTACTGATGGTTGATACCCAAGCCCCTGGGCATTGCCCCATGCTACCTAGTGCCCACACGGCCAGGATTCCTTCAAAGAACGATGCTGGGAATGAACAGCAAATAAAGAAAAAAACATGTGACCATCAGCACATTGAACTACTTCATTAAATGAAGGGGTGCCCTCTTGAGAACATATTGGTCCACCAGTGCTTTCTCCCCATGACTTGTCCACAAGAGCAGACAATGGTCTGCAGTGAGTCTCATGTCATGAGCTTCTGCACCTTCTGGCTCTCCTGCTGCAGGAGCATCAGGCTTGATCCTGCTGTTCTCCTGGCCCCTGAAAATGTCCCTTCCCCACCAGTTTCTCCATGACCTTCATGAAGGGGCTCAGTAAGTGCTCTGTGGCTGGACCAAGTGAGAGACTTTCTTCCATTTTCTTTTTTATCGTTTCTTTATCTAGTATTTGTTCTGAAAGTCTCTACTTACATTCACACAGTATATTTGATATATAAGCCCATATAAATACCACTGGCATATAATGAGGCCCTGAAATGAATGCAAACTATGTGCTTAGAGCTGCTGGATAATATTTAATCAAAACTCCAGTTTTACTGGTGATAAGTGAGAAATCTTAATTGATGGAGATATAAAATATGAAAAAGTGCCTCTCATGAGGAGGCATTAAAACCTAATTCACAGAAAAATCTAGCTTGGGAAAAGCATTGCAATAAGGAAAGAAGAGGGTGGGCAGAGAGAGAACAAGAGAGAAAAGGCCTGAGAAAGGGAGAGAGCACCAGAAGTGAAAATGTGCACGGATTTACAATGTCCTGCAGAAAAAATTCTCCTCTGCTGCCTCTGCTGAGCAGTGTTGTACAGTGTTTGCTGCAAAGGAATAACCAACCCATTCACTGATTTGTGCTCCTCTCCTGGTTCCCTGCTGTTCCCAGCCTGGCAGTGATCCCAGCCTGGGCTCTGCTGGAGCAGCTGAGATGGGGAATCGGTGTTAACAGAGAGTGGCAGCACCCAAGAGATCCAGGCTAGCACACGATCCCATCCCTGAGGTTTGTTCTGTTGTGTTATTATTGCTCCATTGAGAAGATACACAGCAGTTCAGTTCAGCCCTTCCCAGCCCACCCACTGTTGGTTATCCCTGTGAGGCTGTGCCCAGAGAGCAAGGAAGCTGGGAATATTCTGGTGTAATTAAATTACCTCCACACCCACTGCAATGCCAGCTAGGTGGCTGGGAGAAGATCTTGGGGTTGGGAAAGCCTCAAGCAAATACCTTGGGTGGAGAATTATCATCTGAAACACCCACTGTGCTAGAAAGTATTGGGCACTAATGTAATAAACTGTGATGTTTGACTCAGCAGGCAGATGCTGATTTTTCACCTCAGGGCAGGAATTCATTTGCACCCATTCTCATTACCTGTTCCCTACTCTGTGCTGAAGGCTTGTGTCTTCGTGGCCACAGGTGAGCAGTGGGAGGAGGAAGAGAAGGAAGGAAGGAAGAGAGGAAAACCACTTGAGAGTGGAGCAATGTGGAGTTAAGTCTTCCACATGCTAGCCCTGAGGAGCAGGGCCCTGGGGATGCCTGGGCAGGTGGGAGTAACCATTCTCCCACGTGTGGTAAGTAGCACCCTGCTGTGTTCAGCTCTGCCCTGTGGCCCCAGCCTCCCCGTGGGGCCACCAGGGCCACTGCTGTGTGGCCTGGCTGGGAAAGGCATCTGCAGCAGTGCCTGATGTGACAGTGAATAACTCATCTTCCCCTGACAGTGAATAACTAATCTTCTCTGAGATTGTCCAAGACAGACCACATTGTATAAAATATCAATTTCTGTACAAGTGTCTAATCCAAATTCTGGAGTGACTTTATATTCTGATAAACTCTGAGACTAACTTCCCTTCGGTATGAGGGAGGAACATGCTGTGCATAGAACAGAGAAGCAGATGGAAGGTGTTGATGGAAACGAGGATTCAGTAGCAGCCATGCTACTGCCATAGCACTTGGCAAGTGGTTTGACCCACCACCCAGCAAAACAACTGCCACAGTCCTCTCCCTCTGGTGTGGCCAGGCCAGAGAGTGGGCCAAGACATGCCCTGAGGGCAGGCAGGGTCTCCTTCCCACAGCCTCCACTGGTGGCCACTCCCTACAAAATACTCACATGGAAGGATGTGTGACAAGCTGCTTGCTGGATTACTTTCCCCAAATATTTGACCTTTGAAATAAATATATAAAACTTCAGATTATTATTTTTGAACAGTCATAACAGAAAAAGTCCTGCTTGTGTTAGAGATCACCTCTGCTGAGCTGCAGCCAGTGAGCATGGCCAGTGTCCCAGCTGGGACAGCAGCAGAATCGGCGCTGTGCTGCCAGGCCAGTGCTCTGCTTGTGCTGTAGGACAGCACAGACGGAGCAGGAGGCATCTGTTTTGCATGATGAAGCAACTATAACTGGTAGAAATGTGCCAGGATAGAGTTTAGTTGATTTTACTTTTTCAAGAATATTTGCCTGATAGAAAAGCTTGTCTGTGTATTTTCCTCTCTGTAATTTACATTTGGCATATGAAATGGGAATATAATTTTAATATTAAATTAATAATAACCTCATACTTTAGGCTGCAATGATTAGAACATGGAAGTTAAAGAAATTCTAAAAATAATGAATTTAGATTTTCATGGTAATTTCCATCTACCAACTAAGAATGATCACATTTTCCAGCTGAACATTCCAGACAGGAACAGAAGGACCAGGGAACATGTCTGGCTGGCCCATGTCTGGTTAAGTGCTGGGCTGAGCAGGTGTCACTACCTGTGCCATGATCAGCACCTGCCTGATCCTTACTCCTGTTCATCACTAGGTCCATGTACCCTCAGGTCATGGTTCTATGCCCTTGTCTGAGCCTGCCTTTGTGATCTGCTGATGTCAGTCCTCAGCAGTACCAGGGATATGCAGATGTTGCCAGAGAAACTCAAGACAAGACAAATAAAGTCTTTACTTTCTACCTAAATTGTTGTTATTAGTCTCTTCTCTGTTATTTGGAAATTTAGTCAGCAGAAAGAAACTTACTCCCAAACCCTTCTTACAGCTCTTTTTGTTTTTTCTTCACAGCAATATATTCCAGGGACTTGAGTTGTGTTTCTGGATGGATATTTCTGAGTCTTGCCTCTACATTTCAGGGGTTAAATTAGACCAGGGAAGAGTTCAGTCTTTGACAAATCTGATTTTTGAGGATGTTGGTTTCCAGCTTTCATCTGACATTTCTGCTTGATGTGGCAGTGTCCTTCATGGGGGCTCTTATGAAGAATATGTTGTCCTTAATCCAGTGAGACCAAGTAGATCCTGGAGTGTGCAAGCCTTGGGATTTCCCCAGCAAGAGCTGCAGTCTGCCAGCACAGACCCGAGCCCTGTGCGTGGCTGATGGAGCTTGGCAGTGCAGCCTGGGCCACAGCAGCAGCAGAGGGAGGTGCTGGGTGCTCAGCCATGCTCACTAAAGCCTCGTGCCCATCCAGGTCCCCACAGTCCCCTCCTCAGGAGCTGCGTGGTTTGGGAAGGATGTGGGTGGGAAGACAGGTCTTGTGCCTCGACATGGAGGGGGGCAAAGGACTCTGTTGCAGGCTCAGGGGTTCCCCAGCAGCTCCAAGGGAACCCTCATCTCCAGCACAATAGACACATTGCTCCATGCCAGACAGGCTGCAGCCAACACAGGTGCTACTAATATAAATACTTAGTTTTTAAAGTTGAATGCAAATTTTAAAAGTAATTTACTCATCTGTTATTCCTGGTCCCAGCATTCAGCAAATGCATTTTTATTCATCTGCTCCTGGCATACAAGCCTCTGCGATTAATACTTGTATTTATCATAACTCCAACTGACTCTGACTTATGTCCTCAGGAAAAAAAAAAAAAAAACTGGGAAAAGTCTTTCTTAGTAATTTTAAATGAATCCTGCAAGCCTGAGATTCACTGATGATATTTCATACATTTTCAATGAAATTCATATATTCTCAGAGGTTTTCTTCTCTCTCAGGGCCTCTGGCAGAGCTGTATTACAGCTGACAGTGCTGGCTGTACTCACACATTTGCCTTTCTCTGTGGAAGTGCTTATTCCTTTATCATCCATCACCAAGCTTGTTACCCTAGCACCTGACCACCACAAGTGAAGGGAGGCTTTTGCACAACAATATCAAATACACAGCATGTAACTGTGTGGCATGAGAGCATCACAGTAAAACAACTTAGAAAATGGAGCAATGTACCTGTGGTGACTGAACTCTTCAGTAATAATAAATTAGTGTTCAGGAAATAAGTGGATCAGGAAATGTATCCTATTACTACTACATTAAAAAATTCTTTGTGGAGCAACCTCAAATTCCAGCAAATGCTCCAAAATGTCCTTTTGAGTCAATCCCAAAGCTTTGCCAATAGAAACTCACTGATACTGCTTTGGCCTCTGCACAGGATCTGTTCAAATGTAAAAAGCCAGTAAAAGCACAAAGCAAGGCGTCTGTTGCTCTTTCAGAGGATGTTTATCAAAGTTGACACTAACCACTGCAAAATACATACCCTTCCAAGAAAAAAAAAAGACATTTCAATATTCTGCTGACAGTAAACAATATTTTCCTGCAAATTTCTGCTGACGGTTCCTAGACCAAGACCCATCCCAGCCATGGTTCCCTCCTTGTGAACTCCCCTCTTCAGCAATGAATTCTGCGCTCTTGGTTTCTTACCTGACAGACCAGGCCCGTGACCAAGGGCCAGCAATGCTTTCATGCCTAAGGTATTCAGCAGTTGGTAGGTGGAGCTGATTATAGATGCATTTGTTACTGCTCCTTCTTTTACAACATTGTTTTTGCCTCCCCATTGAGATCAGCAAGCACAGTTATGTGTCTCAGGAGCTGCTGACCTGGCACTTGTGGCATGTGGGAGCAGCAGCAGCGGTTCAGACCTTCACCTCCCCCCACCAGCATCTTCCTCCCAGCTTCTGGGAAGATGGTATTTCTGAAATAAACTCCGTGGAATGAGACCAGTTCTCCTGTCTCATATCCCTAAAACAGAAACTCTGAATCAGAAAGATGTGTTTTACACGGCACCTCGCCACTTCCTGGGCTTGTCTTGAATTCAGAGTTCCTGTGAAGAAGCATCATGTCATCCCCTCATGGGCCCTACAGGCTTTCTGCAGGGCTACAAAGTAGCACCAGGCAATGAAATATGAATTAAGTCCTTGGATGTAGAGAATTAGGAAAAAAAGAGTAAGAAAGCTGAATGAGGAAGATCAATTTCAGCTAGAAGAAAACTGAAATCCTGTCTCCTGTATGTCTCCTGTATCTATTTTCCTACTAGCAGAAGAAATGTGCAACTGGATTTTTTACTTAAATAAATAATCTTTTGATGCAAATTTCTTTAGTGCCATATATATGTCTGTCTATGTAGTTTGAAAGCAAAACTTTCCTCAGACAGCCAGTCCTGCCTGCATTAGTTTTCACTTTTTTCTGTATTACTGTGTCAAGAGTACTCCAGCTGAGTCAGCAGGCAGGGGTCTATCTGCTCACAGGAATAAGTAGTAACAGTGTGATTTTTTGGCAAAAGGGTGCACAGGGGCCTCAGCTCTCAAATTCACCAGTTCTTTAATCATTCTCTCTCTGCGACAAAATTTTTCTCTTAGAAATACATTGAAAGAACGAATTTTCACTGTTCCTCACAGACACTAGAACAGTGACAAGAGAATATTTCTTGAATTTCTCTTCTATCAGCACTTCCATGTTTATGACAGCTCAATGAATTAACATAAGGCTTCTGATTACAGTTTTTGTATTTTCTTACACAAGGAGGAGTGTTCTGAAAACATACTGCAGTTACAGGAATACTATTCAAGTGTGCCTAGTGTGTTAGAGAAAATGGGGAAAACCAGTGAAGCAAAATGAACATAATATAAAAGTGCTGGTAAATGCTGGAACCCATACACCTCCATTTCAGAAGTGTCATGACAGCTGTTATGTACTGAAATTAATAATCCATAGAATCCTAAGAATTCTGTCTAGAGAATTAATAATGAGCAAAACTGGCAGCATTTCTGGAATGGAGATGTTTGCACACAGGTGTCAGACTTACCTGCAAGTCTGGGCTGGACACTTATGTAGATTTACCTGGGTTTGCCTTTACTCTGAAAATACAGTAGCAACCTTTTCTTCTATGCGTGCATGGAGAAGGAAAGAAAACCAGAAATGGAAAAGAAATACATACAAAAAATTCTGTATCTCAGGAAAATGAAACAGATGAAATTCTGAAATCTGGCCAAGAGTTTCAAGAGAGTGTGAAATGTGTAGTCTGCACCTTGATAAAGCCATTTGTATGCATTATTACCTATAAAATAGAGTCTCACTTGATGAACCATCATCCATATGTCGTCTGCAGAATTGCACCATCAGAGGAGCACACGCAAGATCTCAGGGAGATGTCTCTCTTCATTCTTGCACTTTGTTAAGAACATGGATTTTGTGACCGAAGAGGACCATTAAATCATTTTATGTGACATCCTGAGTAACTTAGGCAAGATAAATCAATTTCTGATATGTGCATGATTCCAGTAGTTTATCCACTGAAGTGCTGCTTTCTGATCTTGTTTTGCAGCCTCCTAAGGTGCTAATCTATCGTTTCCCTCAGAGTCACTGCCAGAGGTTAATATCCATCGATTTTAACAGTTTGCCACTCTTGAATGTCATTAGAAATTTCATTGTGCCTTTTGTTTTCATTTCAGAATCTTTACTTTCTGTTCTCCGTGGTGCCTTCCTTTTCTTTGAGTAAATGTCCATGCCTATGGCAGCCGTGGGTTTAATTTTATTGAGCCGTGGTGTTTCCTGTGCTCACCTGGTCCCATGTGCAACCAGGAACACGCAGGTGTGAACATTGCAGTTTGAACACACAGCTGAATGAACTGGGCAGCCTTTACATCCAGCTCAGTCCAGTTCTCCCACAGCTACCCATTTATCCCAGCTGGACCGTCTCTAGTGCAGCCTCCACTTGGGTCTGAACTGGCCCTGCTGGCCTTTTCCCCATGCTGGTTTGTGAGATCTGTATTAATTAACACCAGCAAGGTCTGCTTCCCTCTCACTCATGAAGCATCAAAACCAGAGAATGGTGGCGGTTGGAATAGACCTCTAGAAGTCACTGCTCCAGTCCCATTGCTATGGGAGGGTCACTCAGAGCAGTTTGCTCAGGGATGTGTTCAGTCAGCTGTTGAATTAGCTCCAAAGACAGAGACCTCACAACATCTGGGCAACATGTGCCAGTGACTGACCATCATGATGGCATAAAACCCAAATTCCAAGCACAAAACAGGACTTGTGCCAGTTGATAGTTTTACTCATGTGGTGGCAGCCGCAGCTGAGTCTAGTTGGTAGTGCCACAGGAGAGCACTCACCTGAGGCAAGGACAAAAAATGCCGTGGGCAACACGGGGTCAGGAACACGGGGAAGGTCCAGCATCTTACACCATCAGATTATTGGGACCTGTAGGAGCCATGCCCTAATCTTTTCCTGATAGGTTTCAGACCAGCTACACTCTCTTGCTGATATTTGAAATTCACAGAGATAAAGCTGACGCAGTCATTTGAAAATGCCACTCCTAAACCTGTCCTTTAAATGTTCTAAGGATCAGTGTTCTGAGAATCAGCAATGTTAATGAAATTCCTGTTTCAGACTTGGAAAATTCTTTCTTGCCTGCCAAAAATTGTTTGGTAAGATGAATTATTGGAACTCAGTCTGTTGGAAGAGACACTTTTGCTGATAGAGACAAGCCAGATTGCTTCACAAAAACCAGTTCCACTTTGTTGGAATTCTGTGAAGAAAAATCCCTGTTCCTACAGTGACAACTTTCACTACAAAGAGTTCCTTTTTTATTTGCAGGGGTTTTTTTCTATTCTATGTAAACCAGCACCTTGTTCAATGTGCCCACCCTGGAGTGCTGCTATGCAATTCACAGAAAGTCATGTTCACATATTTGAAAAAAAAACACCAACAAATCCTTATTTGCTATGCAGACCTGTAACCAGCTAACAGGAAGACCATCACCCTTTGTTCACTTTACTACTTTTTGTTTAATAAGCACATGGATGAGTGTGTGCAGTGTCTCCCATTTCCTGGCACCTTTTGATGGCCAGCAGTGCCCTTGCCACCTACACAAGGGACATTATTTCTGTATCTCTGGCTGTAGGAGAGGTTCAACTGATCTCCAGGCAGACTTCCTCCATGCAAGCCCTCCATGCTCACTGGTATTCCAGATTTCTTCAGGAAAGCTCTTTTAGTCTCTCCTGACAGTCAGTCTCAGTGTTCCACCTCAGCTCTGGCAAACAGCCACAGTGTCACTCTGGAATGCAAATTCCTGTCACTACAAACAGGGATGATCCAAGAGGAACCAAACTCAAGCTGTGCCAGAAGAGATTCAGGTTGGATATTGGGTTCTGTTTTGTTTCCTGTCTTTTTAAGCCTGATTCAAATGCCTTTAAAAGAAAATGAAATGCTGAAACAAATTCCTGGAAGAGAGATGAATGAATGGTCCATTAGTGAAACCATTAAAACATGCAAAACACAGTCACTGATACTGCATTTACTCTGACTAGATATAACATGTGTTCTTTGTTTATTACCAAGACAATATTTACACTTTAACATTCAATTGCTTTATGCAGTTAGTTACTCTGAGTAATAAATAAACTCAGTTTCTGAATCCAAATGAAATCACTTACAGTGCAGTGCATTCCACAATCACAATATGCTGTATTGTTGATACTGTATATTTCTGTGCAAGCCTTCACTTCGGGCTTTTTAAGGATAACTATTTCTTCGTCTGCATAAGAAGACCCAGTCTCAAAGCAGCATCTACCCAGGCCACTGGAGCTTTCACACAGACCGAACTCTAATATAAAAAGCCACTTAAATGAGAAGAACAAGCTAGGTGAGAAGGGAGGAAGGCAGGGGAGCTTGGAGGAGAGCCAGAGGGCAGCTGGAAGTGTCTGTTGAGCAGGGCAGGGTTGGGGGTCCTGGGACAGTGGGCACTCACGGGGGTCCCACCTCAGCACCCAGCCCTGGCCCTGCAGCCTCAGTGCCAAGCCATCCTGTGGGCACATAGCCGTGGCAGATGGATGCCACTGTCTTGTCAGCTCAGGGAGCCCCACACCACACCACAGCAGGACAGGCATGTGAGAGGAAATAGATTGGTGGTGATCGGCACAAGTGTGTCTGATCCCAGCTGCCAGCTGCCTCCCCACAGCTGCCCAAGGGTTAGACATGCCTAAACGGCTTCCACTGAGGTTAGGTGGGTCCTTCCCATAGAAACCACCCACAGATTAGACACGTCCACCTTTCAACCATAAACATTTCAAAGTAAAATGCTTTAAAAATCCCCAACTAAATCTTTAGATGTGATCATATGCTCCTCTTTACGTATGAATATTAGAAATGAATGAGCACCTTACATCAGTGTCACTTGCGCCAGACACATACTCAAAACTGGAAAACCAAATCTCTCCAGTGGTATCAAGGAGCACTGAAGTGGTGAGTAGAAATGGCAGCAGAACTTCAGGATTCAATGCTGAACTGTCCCAAGATGTGAAATGGCACAAGCAGCTCTAAGTCCAGGGCTCTAAGGAGAAGCTTCACTTGTGCTTTCCTACTTGGGCTCTGTAATAAGTAATAATTCATGTTTTCATAATGTTTGTGTGATGTGATAAATATGGTGTGTAATTCAGTTTTATGGTAAATATGTTTTATAAAAATCTACACTGTAATCCTAAAGCCAAAGTCACAAACGCCTGGAAACGATACCCTTAAAAGATTGTGACATTGCTGCCCACTCAGGAGAAAACCACATCAGCAGAAGAAAAGAGAGTGCAACTGGGAGGAGATGGACCTTCACCATTGATGAGTGTACCAATGACCCAACTGATATGTATCTAATCAGCATCGTCAAGATGGTGAATCCCAATGCCCAATCCCAGTAAATCTACTCAGAGGCATCTCCCTGCCCAGAAATCTGTTCAACAAGGTCTGCAGCAGGGAAACAAAGATACACGAATACGTATCTGGGACAGGACTGAGATCAGGTACTGTACAGCAAACACTGTATAAAAACCAGCAGCACAGGGCACACTTGGTGACAACCCCTGGGTACAGTGACAGAGGCTGTACTCATGATTTCACCCAGTGCTGGCACTGCTTCCTGGATTGTGAGCTTTGACCATTTCGCTGTCGGAAAATTTCTCTGGTAAATAAATCACTTTCGATGAAATTGGCTCTCTAAATTTATAACAGGCTTCCTGACCCCAGTCCCTGCAAAATCTCCATGATTTGTGGCTCATCATGACTGAGATGACCCATTTTTATACATGAGGACAATTCTTGAGGGGAAAGGGAAAAGGGGAAGCTTGGGAGGGACATCAGCCCATGGTCACAGCTGCGATGGACAAGCAGCTTTGCCAAGATCTGCTCGAGGTCCTGGGGGCTCTACCTGCCTGGAGGCCCAGGCTGGCAGGAGAATAGGTGTGGCACTGGGCTCAGCTTGCAATCCTCTCTGCTCCTGACATTAGCTTCAGCATGCTTGGGTCTTTCCTTTGAAGTGACTCGAAAAATTTGACCTCAGGACTTTAGAACTATAAGCAAATGTCCATTGTCATGCTCGTAGGCAGGTTGTGAATTTTGCACTGCTCCTTTCCCACAGATCCATCACAATGAGCTCTTTGCTGACTGTCTTGCTGAGGTAGCTCATGTGTGTCCTGCTTTCATAGCAGGAGTTTACTGGTCACAGCAGAAGGGGAGATATCCCAGGGGAGACCTTCACTTTCTTGTGTTTGCTTGCTTGCTGCTATTGTATTCCTCTTTGAACACCTCAAGGTTCTTAACAAGGTACTAATTGAAAGAGAAATGCCCCTTGCAGCCATAAAAATCAAAAAATTTATTTATTTCAACCTAAACTCAGTGAATGACACTATAATTTGTATGTTTCTTGGGAATTACCTTTCTGAACACCTGTTTAAGCAAGACTGGAATCAACAGCAAAACTGTAGGCTTCTATAAGAAAAGAGAAACAACATAATTTTATGTGGAGGGTGACACTGCCCCTGATCCTTGCCTGGCTGACTGATGATACAACTGAACACTGGAGAATGTGTTACAAATTTTGAAATCAGTGGATCTGTTTGAATTTTTTTTTTTTCTGAAAGAGAATTGGGTATCTAAGTTACATTTTATGTTCATAAATATTCTCACTTGTCCACCAAAGCAAAATCAAATGAAGGCAAAATAGCTGCAATTAATCTTTCATTTACTTCTGAATGTGTGTTCTTCCCCCGCACCCCATTACCTTGTTAGAGCTTGGAGCTCTGAACTGGAGACAAAAATAACTAATTTATTTTCCAAGATCATGCAACATGGACTAAAAAGTGTTTTAAAAGCTTCATACACCTCATTCTTCATGTTAAAGTTCTACTTGGAGTGGTTCATGGAGAACTGATTAGTGATGGAAGGATGTTCAGTAAGTGACAGCAAAATGCTCGTTATGTGATACATATTAAAGATCATTATAAGCTCGTTAGGAAAATGTCTTTTAAATTATTATAAAACATCAGTAACAATGAAAAAAACATTAACACTGCTGGTATTTTTGAAGTTTTGAAGTTTTATATTTAAAGTTGTAAAGAAATTTGTAGACTTAAATATAAATTGTGACCCAATTTCCAAAGAATTTTTAAAAGACCACATTAATCAAAACATAACATTTTATTTTCCTCATCCTCATAGTAAATAGCCTCTTGAATAGCTCAATTAGGGTCGAAAAGTGATTTTTTTAAAAATAATTTTTAAACAGAAGTAAACAGAAACTTTGGGTCCCAAGCCAATGTTGATGAAGACATGCACTGAGCACTCACTGCTCATGCATGTGGGTCATGATCAGACCCACATTTACTTGCTTTTGGCCACTTCTCTTGGAAGCCGTGACACAAAATCAGGTGAAGCTGTTTCCAACCCCAGCATCAAAGTTATTTTGAAATTAGAAAATGCACAGCCCAAGGACAACTGAATATAAGCTGCTCAGTGGAAACTCTATAGTAAAAGTGCTCAACAGCAAAATTAAGTCCTTAAAAATACTTCAGATTTATAATACTTTTTATTTTCTCCACTTAGAAAAAGTACTGCCTCATCTTATTGGTTGTTCTGCACCTCACAAAACTCCTGAGTCACGCAGAATCTTGCTTATGTGGAAGTGTTTTGTTTTCAAAGGTGCAAGAATGAGACCTGAAAACACCCTTGAGCTCAAGTTTTACAGATGGAGAAAGTGGAAACTGTGAGAGAGGAACAAGTTGGCTACATCTAGAAAAATATGTGCTATTCTTGCTCTTAACAGCTAAGGTTTATCTGGATATTGTCAGTTCTGTCCAGTCTGTCATGCATTATTAAATATCTGACACATTTTGTGGATGCTGTGATTCCTGCTCAGGGCAGCTCTCAGTCCGTATTCATTTCTTGCTTCCCCTGTTTCGCTCTAACCCAGCAATTAACAAAAGCTTTATTGAGGCTCTAGCCATAAATGATACTTTCTTCTGGACAGGCACATGCCCAGACCAGTTTCCACTTCGGTGTCCTGGCGCAGAACATCTGGTCAAAATGAGGGAATGAAAAACTTGAACTCCAAGAAAAAATATTGTTAAAAGTTTGTGGTAAATGCAAACCCACATGGCAGGGTGAGCTTGAGTCAAAAGTCCACACAAGTTATTTCTATGTGAGAGTTTCCTCAGCCACTGAGAACTGGGCCAAGGCAGCTTAGCCAGGGCACGTTTTTGGTGGGAGAGTTGAGCAGGAAGGGAAAGAGAGGGGGCACCGTGGGCAGGCAGAGCAGGGCCTGGAGCTGGACACACAGTCCCTGAGGTCCGCGGCTTCTGTAGGGCACCGTGCCAGAGCACCCATCTCCTCCCTGCCACAGTCCCAGCCCCTGAGCTGGGATGGGCTGGATAAGGACAAAGAGGGAAAGGGGACAATCCCCTCCTGGTCCCCACAAGCTCAGACACGGGTTGGGTGCTGCAATGGCCAAGTGCTGCAAAGCACCCCTGGGACTTCAGTCAGCTTTGGCCAGCAGAAATCCTTATAACCCTCTACACGAGGAAGGGAGGGGGATCATGTCAGCATCAGGAGAGGACTGCCATTCATTGAGACTGTCTGGAAGGCCACACTGGCATGTCTCTGGAGTTATTTAGAATCTAAATTAGGTCACAGCCAATTACTGCCTGCATGGTGGAGACCTTGGTGCTATAGAATGGCTGAGCCTTGGGATAAAAATGCAAGAATTCAGCAGGTGATATATCACTGCTTGTGTCACACGTGGCCATTTATCTCCAGTTAAGACATGAATAATGCACTACAAGGTTTTTTTACTGACCAATTTCTTCAACTCTTATTCCTGAAGTGTGCTCCTGGGCTTCGGATACATGGGCAAGAAGGAAAATACTTGGGGGCTGGCAAGATTCAGGAATTAGTTCTGCTTGCATGGAGTGTAATGTGTCAAAAGTGTCACAGATGAAGTGAGGTGAAGCTAGGCTAAGAAAATAGAAATGGAGGCGAACATTTAAAGCCCTTGAACTACAGGCTACTATGTAACAAAAGTGGGTTTCACCAATTTGTCTCATTTAAGAAGCAACACAACCAGCTAAATCCAGGTCACTGGCCCCATCGCCCTTTAGACAAGCACATGGTTTTCTGCCAACACCTCCACACTTGCCTTTGCAGTTCCTTTAGCTTACAGGATTTGAAAAGGCATTCTTAGGAATTAGTGAACAGCCATTAAAAAAGCAACACTCAAAGACTAGTGGATTGGAAACCCAAATGTCAGATCATGGTCATTGCACATCATCACCACACAGCTGAGGAAACTTCTGCAAACAGACATGCACACACAGAGACGCCCCCACTGGGACAGCACTCACCACACTGTGTTAACTGTTGAAGAAACCAAACCTTTCTAGTCAGTGCATGTTCCTCATGTGGATTTCCCAGGGCCAGGACCATCATCATTCGTGCTGATGGTACAGGAGGCTTTGACTTCCACCCAGCCCTTACATCCCATCCTTTGAGCAGGATCACAATGGCAGCAGGGCTGGGCTGTCTACGCCAGACATCACAGCGCATTTTAAAACCAATTCTCTCCTCTTCTGATCTGCCATGATATTTTCCCTCTTTATAAGAGGGAAAATATTTTGTTCTTCTTAGCAAGAGGGCTTGCTTAGAAGAACAAAATATCAGCTGTGTAGTAAATGTTGCTCAGAAGTTTATCTCTGAGGCTTAGAACTCTCTGAACTTCCCACAGATTTGTCTCTGTTTTATTTCTTTGAACCAAGATTTCCCTAAACCCTTTGTCTTTAATGGAAGAGAGTTTCTTATATTGCAAAGCTACAGAAAGAAAATTACCTGATTGAAATCTGACAGCTGAGTTTAAGAGCATCGATAAAGAGCTGAGAACTTAGTGAAGTAAAGATAAACACACAGAATAAAATAGCACTGTTTGAGATGTTACTGCAATTGTTCTATAGAAAAGCACCAATAAGGACATTGATGTAAAACGAGGAAAGGAACAGAGTATATCTCAATGAAAGCCCAGCAGAACATGCTTTTAGGGTAAATGAATAAATAGAGATCCAGATGGATTTGCAGAGAGTTTGTACTCAACCAAAGACAGAGATAAGTTTCAGGGGTTTTTGGCTTTCTCTGAAAGCCAAAACAAAACCAAAACTGCTGTTGAGACATCAAGACAAAAGAAAAAAAAAAATATTGAAAGTTTCTACTTAATAATTTCTATGTTCTTTTTTGCTTTCTTCTTAGTAGTTCAAAATTGTTAAAAAGATATGTTTCAAATATTTGTAAGACCACAACTTAGCTCACCACTGCCAGCTCTGCAGGTTCCTAAAGGAAAATAACCTTCTTAATTCTAACCAGACAATCATTTAAAATCCTAATAAGGAGCACACTAGGAATGCTAGGTATGGAGATGGTCTTTATGGTTTGTTTGTTAGTTTAATTTTTCATTGGATCTACCACAACTGGATATTTTTTATTCTGTGACTGCAGGTCTAAAAATGTGGCCACTGCACATGTGTTCATACATATACAAGGAATCATAAGAGAGTGAATTAAAGCAATGAAAAATTCCTCTCTCTCATATATGCATTAAAATATGCATAACTGCCTTGGGTGTGGACAGGCTATAGGAGTAATCCTTATATGAGTCTGGACAGCCAAAGTCCGGAGATCCATAGATAAATATTTCCAGAAGAGAGCCATGGTGACAGCTGAAATCTTAGCAGTAATTTCTCTGAAGCACTATTTCTCTGGAGTCATAAAGGCCAGACTCTCCTTCTGTTAGTCATTAATAAAAGGGTCCCCTGCATCAGTGCATCAGAGAGAGGCTTCCCCTCATCCCTGGGCTGTTCTGCCAGCACTGAAAGGAGAGGCTGAGCAAGTGCTGCTGTGTCTGAGGGAAGATGAGAGGTGGGATGTGGAGGAGGTGAAGCGGCTCGCTTGTGTCCTCCTGGCACTCTGCCCAGGGGCAGGGGGTGCCAGCCTGGCCAGGGCTCCCAGGTCAGATGGCATGAGCTCCCAGGTGGCCCCCAAGACTGGATCTCTTGGGGTGTCAGCCCTGTGGGGAGCTCAGCTCAGCCCATCCAGACACTGTCCACAGTGGAGTGGGGAACAGGGGCACCATGGGCTGTTGTTTTCTGTGTGGATGTGTCCTGCAGCCCCTCCTGGGTTTGTCCAAGCAGCAAAAGCCTGAGTTTGCCCCCAGATCTCAGCTTTGAGTTTGGGATTTTTTCAGGGAAATAATTTCCAGAGCAATAAAGAACAAGTCAGAGTCTATCTTAAAACTAAACAGTTTTATGTGTAATCATTTTGACCTGTCTCCCTGATAAAAATGAGATTTATCTGAAAGTCCTGAAGGCACTAAAGCTGTTGTGAGGAAGCTGAGCACACTGGTCAGTGAGATAAATGAACCCAGACAGGGTATAAATAGCACCAGAAGGATGTTATTAAGCCAATGCTTAGGGAATCAGGCTTCTGCTTAACTTTCTATTTTTCCCTCTTTCTGATTTCCCAGCCAAGAGAATCAGAGGCAAATCTCTGTAAATCTTTGTTTTCCTGCAATTTTCTCTTTAAAAAGCAACTGTTGGAACATCATATGCGGCATATTGGTTGAGGGTGCATAAAGGCATTGTAACCAATATAATAAACAAACAAATAAACAAAAAACAGTCTATTTTTATCTGATTTCTTCCCTGCCCTTGGACTCTGAGAAATGTACTTATCTCTGTCCTCCACACAGAAAATTCCTGGAGTAGACACTCAACCATAGTCTGTCTGGGATTGTTTCAGCAACTTCTCTTGCTTTTACTTTCGTTTTATATGATGCTCTCCAGAAGCCACATTTTTATGTCTTCTCAGAAATCCAGTTGTCCTGCAATAGGAAACCTTTCCCTAAACCAATACTTGTTTCAGCTGGATTTATTTACAATGTTTTATTATCCATTCTCAGGCATTTATTTTCTTTATACAAAAGGAAGCAACAAATTAAATGACAACTGTAAAGCTGACAAACACCAGCCATCAGAGTGCAGATTAAGAGCACCACCACAACATTTTTTTACAATGACTGCTGAGGTAATAGAGTAAATTTAAAACAAATTGTGGGGAAAGTGCTCTGTATTATCTCTTTTCTGACCTTAACCCATGGGCAGAGAAACTGCCAGAGGCTGTGCACGTGCTCTCGTCACTACAGAAAAGCCCCAAGTGTTCTGGTTTGTTATGGAGCCAGACTCTTCTCCGTGGTGCCCAGCAATAAGACAAGAGGTAATGGGCAGAAACCGATGCCCAGTGTGGTGAATGGTGTAGTATTTGTTAATTCATGTTCCTGAAATATAGTGATTGATAGATTAATTCATGTTTTCCTAATAAGGTGATATTGGTGGAGGGAAAAATACATTCTCTGTGATAAGTGTGTTATAAAGCTCAGAGGCACTGCCAGCTCAGGCAGGCACTGAACTGGTAGCTTTACAAGAAACCCTTTATACATAATCTCGGTGTATGTTGGCTTATGTTTATAGAAGAATATTTTATACATGTATTGGTGTGGATAAAAGTATAATATATAACTCTCAAGAATGTCAAAGAAAACTTTCCCAGCACAGAATTAGCAGCACCATCGAGAAACAAAGGAAATTCCAAGCTCCCCTCGATACAGGGACTGCCCGACATGTTCAGACCTGTTCACTGAGCTAAGGGTATGAGAATGGCAGAGCTGGGCTCAGACCCCTGTGAGACCCTGGGGGAGTAGTGTCGCAGCACCTCGGAGGTCTCACCCTGTGCCAGTGTTTATTTCCTTGCTCCGCTGACTCTGGGCAATTTCTGTATTGGCTTTGTCAATTTCGCGCCCGTGATTTTTCACTGGCAATCTGGCAATAAATTCTATTTTATTTTGAATTGGCTCTCGCTATTTATTACAAATGATAATTCATGTTTTCTTTATGTTGTTATTGTAGTGAATGATAGTTTATGTTTTTATAATGTTGTGGTTAGTATAAATCAGAAACTAAAGTGTACCCTTTTAAGAAAGCCAAAACGCCTCCCCGGCAGGGTGGAGGGCTTGGAAAATTTCACAAGGGCTTTGCCTGTCTCCGGACCCAGAAGACGCTGAGGGACAAAAGAACTTATAGAAACCTGGGACTCAGGTAAGCCCAGCCAGAAAAAGTATCAAACAGCTGACTTGGGCTAGGGTCGGTGTGAAACCGGGGGTGTGTAACGTGGTAGAGGTTGTGCTCATGGTCTCACCCAGTGCAGGCACTGTTTCCTGGCTCGTTGGCTCTGTTGATTTTCTTTGTCCAAAATTCTCGTTGGCAAATAAACCGTTTTTCGATGGAATTGGCTCTTTAAATTTATAACACCCAGGAAGTTCCATCTGAACTTAAGGAAGAACGACTTTCCTGTGCAGTGACCAAGCACTGGAACAGGTTACCCAGAGAGGTTGTAGAGTCTCCCTCACTGGAGTTATTCCAGAATAATCTGGCCACACTCCTGTGTCATGTGCCCTTGGATAATCCTGGTTGAGTTGGGAGGTTGGACCAGATGAGCCACTGTAGTCCATTCCAGCCTGACCCATTCTGGCATTCTGTGCTCCTGCAAAGCAGCATCTGTAGGGAAATTCAAACACAAAGTTCCCTGCAGACGCTGACCAGTGTTACATAACCTCCACACACCTCCACTCCCATGGCCCCACGGGCTGCTGGCCTTGCTGCACCAGAGAGACCTTGAAGAGGGGGACTCAGCACTCTGGGAATTACCTCCATTGCCTTCAGCCTCGTTTCCTGGATAAGAAGTTCATAGCTTCTTTTCTCCTACAATATCCCCATCTTTCTTCCTTCTGGTGGGGCTTCGGTTTGTTTGCCATGGTGTGTGAACCCATGAGAACAATTTGCATTTCAGCTGGGTGTGAATGGGTTATAGGAACAATCCTTCTATGGGGCTGGAAAGCCAAAGCCTGCCCGGCTGGCAGGGAGGCTGATGGCAGCTCTGCCGTGCAAACACGTCTCTGAGCCAAAGATACTCTGCTGTAACCCAAAACATACCAAAAGGGGGGATGTGCCCTGGCTTTCTATAAAGCTCTCTTTCCTTTGAAATCAAGTTGTGTTCTCTATCCTTTCCATCAAGGTCTTCGGTAGCATCAAAAACTGTTAAAGGTGAAGCAGAATTTCAGTTGCAGCGAGAGATAAACCACGCCTTTTAGATCTATTCAGACCAGGAAACAGTGGATGACACCCACTTCAAACTGATGTCATAGAGCCATCAGTGTGAAAGCCTCTGTATCCAGCACAATGTAGATGCAGAACAAAAGCTAAGTCTCCAACTGCTTGCAGCTGCTTCTGAGCATATCTTTCAAGTGAAAACAACTTTTCAAATAAACCTTGAGGAGAAACAAGTGAACAGCTACATGAATAAAGAATGATACCACACTGAGTGTTACAAGTCTTCTGGATGGTGCCATCTGTTCCTGGAATCCATATATTTGTGCTTCCAATGTGACTTTCTGTATTCCTGCAACTAGAGCTGATATTAAACGTGGTCATGCATGTGTGTGTTAGTACATTTTTCTTGCAGCTTTTTTTAACTGCTGGGTTTATACAACAGCTTTCATACAGCTAGGATACAAACAGAAACATTCCTCAGTCATACTCATGTGGCCATAGATCACTGGATAGGACAGAGTAATGCAAAGAATAAAAAGGGGGGGTTTTTTCCCTCTGTTGAACAGAAAAATATTTCTGTCTTCCTACTAGATTATTAGTAGCTTTTCAGCAAGAAAGTTATGGCCCTGCAAAGACTCCTCTTTTCTTCCTTACTTCGCTCAACGTTTCTGAGCAGCCTGAGCTGAGTGATGCTCTTTCCTTTCCAAGCACTATGGGAGCACTGAATTGTGATTCATTATCCTGTCCTCAAGGACTTCAGGAGACAGCAACACACTTTCGTGTGTTACAAGAGATCACATGCTAATTACCAGCATTATACATTTATGAACCAATTATCATATTTGCACAGGACAAGTGCATCCTACTTCTAATTATAATTTAATGTCTCCCTTGAATAAGCTGTCATTGAAGAAAAGCCCAGTGCACCCTATTAGCATTTTGCAAGTGGAAGTCAAGATGTTCATCCAAGTGTGCTCAGCAGATTCCTTCCCTAGCACCATCCCTGGCATGAGCAGGATTATGTTCTCACCTGTGCAGCAAAGGGCTGACTTGCCTTTACTCAGCAAATGCTCTCACTTCTGCTGCTTCTTCCAGAACATCCTCCCCCAACCTCTCCCTGCTGGCTCAGAATAGGAGGGGAGGTCAGTTATGCCCTCAAGCCCTGGCACTTGGAAAACAAACACCAGACACCCAGGTACCGCAAACCTTGCAGTTTGAAATGACTGACTCTTTGCTAGCAGTGCAGTCTCTCTCTCTTTACCTACCAGCCATGCAGAGACAGGAGGAAAATTGACGTAGAGGCGAGTGTTTGTTTTAATGCCTTTTGTGTAAAAGGAAAACAAGCTGCCTCTGGGAGCACGCAGCAGCTCAGGTATGTGATTCCCCCTCTGCGCAGGCAAGCACAAGCTGCTATTTCCCAGCCCGTGCATGGCTGGGTGATCCTTGCCTCCACGTCTCACACATCTCCACATCCCTTCTCTGTGCTCCTCCAAAACATATTTCTTAGTGGTTTCAGCAGTTCTTCCATCAACAAACCAGTAAAAATTTGGGTATTTTAATTTCTCTTCCTACAGAGGTATTCCATATGTGTAACTTCCACAGCCACTCTCACTACCCATCTCTACCAGGAGTACAGATGAAAAAAATATTTTTAGTAGTCCTTTAAAACAGCCAGAAATGAGTCATTCAAGCTGATAGTGTCATGGGAAAGCCTGGCCCACACATCTGTCTGGAAAATTCATGGGTACCTGAGAACAAGAAATCATAATATTTGGCTCTGGAATTTATAATATTTGCTTCTTCTGCTACTCCCTCTGCTGAAATATATTCTGTTACATTTTTGTCAATTCCTAGATAGGGAAAGAAGCAACACTTTAATCTTCTCTGAGGCAGACTGTATATTTTAAAAGCTCTATAAACATGAGTTCTCCAAAGTGCTGTCGTTGTTCCTGCAGGCAGTAAGGTTGCAAACCAAGTAATAAGACTTCAAGCACTAATCAAAATATTCAGAATTGCAAGCTGGTGACAAACAACCTGAAGCCTAAATAGCTCTTAGCAGTAAAAATAAATCTAGCCTTGTCTGGGGTCTCCATGGACTTTTGTACCTCATAAACCATAAATATATTTCCATTTCAGCTTTCAAATTAGTTGCTGTTCAGGCTATCTCAACATCTGTGGAAAACCTTTCCTGGCAGAGGAAGCAAACAGCTTTGCAGAGATTCTGGTTAGTGAGGTTGAGCAGTACCCTCAGACGAGACCTTCTTCCAAAAACAGCCCTGTCAGATTTCCTGTTTCATTACTAAAGTGCTTTTAGTTGAACCCAAGGAATCTGCTCTGCCAGTGGAGTTAAGTCCACTCTGGCAGCAGCAGACGCTGGCTCTGGGCGTGTGGTGGCCAGGGCCACGGGTTGGCCTGTGCCAGATGCAAGGGCTGCCGTGTCCAGAGCAAAAATACTAGAAATTTTCATTTAAATCATCTCTTCTAGCCCCTTTTGAACTGCATTTTAAGTTTCTCAGACTATACCAAACGATCTGGATGAACTTCACATGTCACACACTGTGCAGTGTTGTTCACAACTTGGGGCGAGAGCAGGCTGGTGACACTGTGATGTTCACTGACAAGATAAAATGCATCCTGGAGAAAAACACCATTATTTCCTTCACAAATGAAAGGAGGTATCCCTAAAGCTATAGACACTCTCTGAAATACCTGTTTAAAGTGATTGGTAAATAGGAATACTTGCCACTTTGGGTAGCAGAACATTTAAAGATGTGGTCTAAACACCTGGCTACTTTATCTGAGCCCTGGGGACAGGGTGTGTTTAAGGCAGATATTAATGTCTGCCTCTCTGCTGCTGAACCAGACAATCACATGTGCTCACAGAGATGTGTTGGGAGCTCCCCAGCACCCTGTCTGAGTGTGCTGCTGCCAGGAAGCCCCAAAGGGTGCCCGGAGAGATCGACCTTCAGCTGGTTATTTTGGTGATGCAGGTGAGGTCACTGGCACAAAAATTTCTCTGCCCTGAGTATTCTGCAGCAGGGTTTTGAGCTTTAATCAAATTTATTTGATTGGTAGAGTGGAAAAAACAGTCGGAGATGTGTGCCTCCAGGGAGACACCCCAAACAAAGGAATCCCTGTCCCTTTATACCCTGACAGCCCATGCACCAGATCTTCACTCACTCCTCACACACTCGGCACACATCTCCTTGTCCAAAGGTGATTTTTGGTTTGGGGTCCTCTAGATCCTTACTGGATTCCTCCTCAGTTTCACAGTGGGTCAGTTGCTGACTTTAAGTTGTGGCTTCCTTATCTCCCAATTTCCACTGGCCTCAGGGCTTCCTTTTGCATAACTAAGCAAGAGCTCAAGACAAGTTCAGTCTAAGATAAGACTTAACTTCAGTCTAAGGCTGTAGTTCAGTCTTAGTTGCTCCCATTAAGCAAACTTACTCATACAAAAGAATACCCTTAGTAGAATTCAGCTGGCCACAATTTATCCACAGGATTCCCTCAAGAGCCCATTTGACATGTTCATACATCATAGGACACCTTGAACACCCCGTGTTCACCCCCCTTCCTCCTCCCCCCAGCTCAGCATGGGGCAAGAAGAGCAGCTCCTCAGAGCAACACGGCAGAAACTGGCAATTAACAGTGATTAACATTATTGCTTACCAGTTCAGTTTTGTATGAGGAGAGATGTGGTTTCTGGTTTAATTCCTGCTGGGGTAAATACGATGAAATGGAACCAAAGTAGAAAATATGCACATCTAAAGTGGAAAGGAATTCATTCATGAGACTGATAAAACAGACTCTAAACAAACATTTAAGGACAATACTTAAATCCATTTAATTCTCCTTCTCTGTATGAAAGACAATGAATTTGAGGTACCAGTTTGAATTCATTTTGAGTCAATTCACACGCAGAAAATGTGCTTTGCTGAAGGGAAGGCAGTTAATGAATCTAACTTCATAGCTATAAAGTATCTGTTTCTAACCTCAGACCAGTAAGCCTCATTGTCTGTACTGCTCACTTAGTCCTGTTCAATTAGGCACAGATAAATAAACGGAAAAGGAATGACATTATTTATCAGTTAAAACATTAAATAAAGCAAACAAATCATAATCACCAGTTAAAGCCAATGTCTCTCTCAGTAGTCACACATTTCTATACTTTTGCTGACAGGATGCCTGGGCTTCCTCTTTGCTTCCCTGTGTGGTACCAATGCTGTGCCCACAAGACATCAGGTCCATTTTCCCTGTGGTCATCCCACTGTTTGCAGTACTTTGTTCCACATGCTAGCTGGGTACACATTTTCCATCAATGGCTCCAGATTTATTCAGTCTTCCATGTAGGTTTATTTAGCTCTCTGAGCAGAAACAATAGATTTTACTTCCTTCTGGTATTTTGCCTGTTAGAAAACACCTTTTCTTCCATTTCTTACTATTTCTGCTCAGCTTTAGTCAATACTTCCCTTATGTTAATTACAAAATTTATCATTGCATTTAATTACTCACTTCACTTTGCCAAAGAATCATGTGGTTTTAAAAAGTTGAAACTATGTTCATTTGTGATTATGTGCTCCTCAGGTCTCTGTTTCAGCAAGCTAAACATTTTCAGCAGGCTTTAGGAGGCAGCGTTTTTTAAGACATATTTTTGTTTATTTACACACCCTTAGCTTTATTGACTGTACCACTAACTTTACTTCCTGTCATCTTCAGCCACATTACCCCTCAAGATTTGGACTTTTTTGTGCAACTCCATTATTATCATTACCCTGCTTTCCCAGCCCCTTCTCTATTCACTCTGGCTGGCTTGCAGCAGCCCCATCACCATCTCTTGAAGCCTTGGCACAGAGCACACTTGCTCACCCCCTCAGTCACAAGTGCCCTTCCTGGCTACCACTGGCCACTGCTCTCTCTTGAATAAAAAAGCCAGTAGAGTTGGGGTAGAACTGATTATACAATAAGAAATAGTAATGAAAAAGAAAAAAATTGGGATGTGACTAGGGATTTGGTAGGATTTTGTCTCTCTTATTCAAGTAGTATTCAAACTATTCAAAATAAAGTTTATTCCCAAAAAATTTACCAGAGTTGCAGTTTTGCTGGTTTTGGGGGGAATATCCAGACCCAGATACACACAGCTGTTATAAATTCAAAGAGCCAATTTCATCGAAAGCGATTTATTTGCCAGAGAATTTGGACAGCAAAATTGTCAAAGCTCACAATCAAGGAAACAGCGACGGTCCCGGGATTTCGTCACTGGGTGAAATCGCGAATACAGCCTCTGTCGCACTGCATTGCATGAGTTTTGTTTCCCTGCTGCAGACCTTGTTGAAGAGATTTCCGGGCAGGGAGATGCCTCTGAGTAGATTCACTGGAATTGAGCATTGGGATTCACCATCTTGACGATGCTGATAAGATACGTATCAGTTGCTAATTGCTGGGTCGTTGGTAGACTCATCAATGGTGAAGGTCCATCTCCTCCCAGCTGCACCCTCTTTTCTTCTGCTAATGTGGTTTTCTCCTGTGCTGGCAGCGATGTCACAATCTTTTAAGGGTATCGTTTGCAGGACAAGTTTTTCAAGGCGTTTGTGACTTTGGCTTTAAGGTTACAGTGTAGATTTTTATAAAACATATTTACCATAAAACTGAATTACATACCATATTTATCACATCACACAAACATTATGAAAACATGAATTACTATCTACTACACAGCCATGCATGAACACACCCAAACTCACCACAGACACTGAAAGCAGTGGTTCATGACATTTGTAAGGGGAACCCCAGGGACAGAGCACTGAGAAGAGGGAGGCAGAGCATTTCACAAAGCTAATTACTTGCCACGAAGGACATCCCTCACCAGCGGATATTTCAAACACATGAAAGAGAAAGACCTTTCTGAGAAGCAGCTAGATAAAGAAAAGGGAAATACAGTGCTTTTGAACATAAGAGCACTTACATGGATAATCAGATTGCAGGCTAGACACTTACTTTATGGCATCTCTATTTCTTTTCTGGCACAGGTATAAAGATTTTCACAGGTCTTTTCAAAAGAGGAAATGTGAGCTGGATGCTCTCAGCAATCCAATTGCTTGCTCATATAAATAATCGCATTGTAAAGAAAACAGTAATGTTTTAAAAGCAGGAGAGAAGGAAAAAAAAATCCAGACCAGCTTTGCTCTCTGTCCCACTGCTCAAAGTGTAAATATCATGCTTGTTATGTGTGCAAATGAATGAAGGAGTAAGATCCTTTAGAAGATCTGGAGCACGCATTGAAGTGATTCCCATGCGATGTC
>VWYO01009934.1:7794-33913 GCA_013400275.1 Rhadina sibilatrix
CTCATGTAGCTGACATAACTGGAGACAAAAGGTCTAAAAGGCCCACTTGCAGATGTCCTACCCTGTCAGCCTGCCAAGACACAGGTGCTTGGGTCTGACAACTGAGATGCTTAAAAATGAATTTGACAGAGAATAAGGAAGTTAATTGACGTCTCAGTTTATCTTAGTCTACCAACATGATGAAAGAAAATACATTGCACAATAAAGTTTTTTTATATTCTTGTTACTATTAAAAATGTAGTGGAGCTTAAAAATATTTACAAATATCTTATGCATGTATACATAAGTTTTACATATCTAGCAATCTGAAGACTATTTTTCCTTTTTTTTTTTTTTGTGTGTTTTTTGTTTTGTTTTGTTTTGTTTTTTGGTTTTTTTGTTGTTGTTTTTTTTGTGGTTTTTTGTTTGTTTGTGTTTTTTGTTTTTTTGGTTTTTTTTTTGTTTTCCTAAAATCTCTTGACACATGAATCTGTTTGACCCAGGCTGGGAATTATGGTACAAAGACAAAAGAAAAAGACCACACTTCCTGAGGGCAAGATAACAAGGTACATACTACAACTGTACAGATGAATTGTGAATAAAAAGTGTTGGAAATAGATTTCACGATATTCTCTTTATTGCTCCCAACACTCTCTGCAATGATTGTTGCTACTAAATAAAATTGGATTTTGAATTATTGTCACACCTGCCATATGAGAAAAGAACTGCAATTTTAAGAGAATGAGGCATGAGCTTGCTCTTCTTTAAGTTTTAAAGTTACAATAATATTGTATACAAATCTTGCAGATACACTCCAAATAATGCTTGTTAAATATAATCAAAATTCTTTATGTTTCAGCAAAACATTAAAGAAAAAAAAATCTTTAAATCTGAACATAAAAAGCTTAATGCAGAGTATCTAATTTCCTGTATTATTTGATAAATACAAACTGCAGTACTCATATGTACCACATTTCTGTTCTCACACTTAACTACTTAGAGGTCAGGGGAAACCTCAGGACTGAGAGACAAAAAAAAGAAATAATGGCAGATTAAATTTGGAAAATATCAGCTTTAGTAATAGATACACTACTGGTGATTTAATAGAGGCTTATCTTCAGCTAACACCAGCTTGCCATCATACCTGCAGATTCTTATTTCTGATTAAAGTAAGGCAATAGCCTTTCAAAACCATTTTTTCCTCTCTTTCTCACTTTCTTTCCTTTTGTCCTTCTTTCTTTATTTCACCTTGATTTGTTGTTTATTCAGATGACAAAAAAGCCCCAGATTACAAAAGATCCCTGTTCTGGAGCAGGCATTCCTTCATTTCTGCCACTGTGGTGGCTTTTAGCAAAACTGGACTGTGGATTCTCACAAGCTTTCAAGAACTCTTCTCCTTAAGCAAAACTCTTGTGCTTAACCCTTTCAGAAGTGGCATTCTATTGCTCCCAGAGACTTGAAACTTTATCTTGCTAACAAACCATCACGAGGCAAATTTTTAACATGAATTCAATATGACATACAAGCCTCTTGTCCGTGTCCGTAATTCAAAATGAAAGGAATTGGGACCTATAGTTAAGTCCACAAAATGTAGCACAGTAAATGTCATAGCCACTAATGTTTTCTTCACATTCCTTACTGATACAGTGTCAGGGAAAAAAGGCTCTGTCTTGTCCTTGTCCGTGGTCAATGCTAAGAATTATCTTGCATACAGGTTAAAAACAGGAGTCTGTATGGATGACAACATTGCAGTTCTCAAGTCCCTGCAGTCCAAGTCCTTCCAGTTTCCTGAGGGAATGTTGACTGATTTTTTTTTTCCTCTCTGAGTTCAATACTTCATTCTGTTACCATTATTAGAAATTCTTGTGATAACAGAAATTCAGAAGTTCTTTTTCAGCTTTGACCTCATTTGTTCTTAGATATGGCATCTGAAAGCTATGGGAGTAAGGAAGACTTTAGTCCGGTTAGCATTTGCAGGTTCATCTTCAACACGGGTGACATGTACCATGCTCACCACTCTGACTGTATGGAAAAATAGCAATATAAGGGCAGGTGAAGAATTTGCCATCTCGAAAGCTTCAGCTATAGAAGAATTATAAATAGCTTGCTACCTGGGAATTCCTCAAGTAACATACATTTCAATGTGCAGCATGTCGTGGACCGAAAAAGAACAGTGAGTATTTTGCACTCCACAAAGTGGAGTTAACTGTGGAAAGTTAACATACTCTGGATAAAAATACCAATTTTGATGTGAGTTTAGAAAGGTGAATGTTTATAAACTTTCATGATGTAGATGACTTCAAAAGGAAAAAAAGATTCCCAAATTAATTGGTATGCATGTCTCACAATATGCAACAGATGTTTTCTATTTAACTAGACAAGGTGAGGCAGAGAGTGCTCTTTAAAACAGCAAATTCTGTCACCAAACCTGTTAAAACTCTGTTTTAACACAACAACACGATTTTCTGTTGCTTTTTCCAGTGCTTTGAGCTGTTTATTTTTTCTTATAGTGGCTTACACAAACAACCTATAAATATGTGAAAATAACTGATCTGGCTTTGAAAAGAAAAAAATGCCTCCAATACACATGCAATTGCACGTTTGGCAGGATGACTAAGCTGCAGTGGGTAACACCACTGAGATGCCTCTTAGCTGCAGTGTGGGAATAAGAATGAAGAGCATCAATCAGAGAGCAAAATGAACTGCATTATGAAGCCATAATCCAAAGTTTCTTAATGACAGCTGCTTTCTATAAAGTAGATTCCTTGCATGGTAGGTAGAAAAAAATACCTGGTAAAAGGGGAGGAGAAGGAGAAGCAAGAACAGAAAGAAGGTCAAAACTCTACATATGCAATTTTACGTTTTGTTGTTCTTGGTATCATAATTAATTATGAAAAAGAGTGTTTTAAAGACTGAATAAACAAAACCTCAAATTGATTTTGATTTTGTTTTGTTTTCCTAAAATTTTCCTCAGTAAAATGAAGTAGTGTCTTCAGAACTTCTGAAATCTCTGTCATGTAAGTACATATTTTAGCATGTATTTATTAGGTGACAATACGTGCTATTTCTAGAAATTATCTATGGCCCATCATGCAAATCCATCCTAAAGTGTTTTTTTTTTGATTTTTGGGATTTTTTGTAGTCGGTTTTGACATGAGAAATCTTAAAAGCTCCTTCAAAAGCCCTCAAGCTCGACTCATGCCAGGCTGATATGTGAGCACTCAGCTAAAAATCCTCCTGCACTGATGGGACAAGAAAGCAGAAATCTAGAGAAAAGAAGCTACTTAAATCCACTGCAAATCTAAATTAAGTAGTGTGGTGTTAAAAAGCTTCATTTTGTTTGCATTCTATATTAAAAGACAATGAGTGGCAAAGTTTCATTATATCCTTTTTATTAAATACATAATCAGAAAAAGGAAATAAAAATATGAAACCACAAATGTCACAGGTTCAGTCTTCCTATGATGACCCGTGGTTGTTCCCAGGAGAAGTATTAGATTGCTAAAAGTGAAACCTATATCTAAGTAATAACTTTGCAAGGAACTGAAGAGTGGCAGTGAATGGCCAGATTTTCTAGATATTTCCTCTGAAACATTTTGTGTAAAAGTCCCTTGAAATATCTAAAGCACTTGTTTCCAAAGGCTAGAATTTGATTTGCATTAGATCACAGTGATTCTTAATGAGCAAAGATTTCCTAACCTGTAGTTACAAATAACAACTTCCCTTTTTTTTTTTTTAATCTTACTCTCAAACTCATGTTGCGCAGCTGGCAATTTGGAGTCCACACAAATAATGTTCTGCACCCGACTAAAGTCTATACTGGTCCAATTTCTGGTTTATTTGTTCAATAATGGTCTAATCAAAACTTACTCCATAGAGGACTAACTCTCAGGACCATCTGGATCTGGAGATGACATAGATTCTCATCTACCTCTTCTTATGAGATTCTGGCTGTAACTGACACTTACAGACAGACACAATTAAAAAAATTTCCATGCATTCTCCAACTTTGCCATTCTTTTGGGACTCCAACATCATCAAAGTGGTAAAAAACCCACAAAAAAAACCAGAAGAAAATCACTAATCTTTTACAACATTTTTATGTACTCAGACATTCTGTCCACTTTGGTTGTCATTGTATATTTTAACCATAAGTGCAAAACAGCACATAGAACACCAGAAGATATTTTCATACACCTCGGTGTTGTCATAATCTTGGCAGCAAAATTAGTTTTGTGGCTATTTAAACAATGAAGCCATCTGTGAGGCTGATGCGATATCAAAGGAAGTTTACTGCAATACTTGTTCAGTGTGCAGCTAAAGAAGATTGTCTGCTGTTATTTGTCTAAAAGATTATTTACTGGAAGCAAAGAAAGAGAGTTTAATACTGAAATTGTCCCAGAACTCATTAATTTTGTGTTTGTTTCTGTACTATGGCTATGCGAGAGGGTAAGGCTGTTCTCTAAATCTTAAAAAAAAACAAAAAAACCTCTTCTGCTCAAAAGCCCAAAAGACTGTTTTTCACTGGAGATCGTGTTGCACTTCTAGAGACTTCACATACAAGTGAGTCACTAGATCAAGCTAAGGAGACATGATGACTACATTGTACACTAAAACTGAACGGAATTGATGCCAGCTGGCACATTATTATTAAACTTTCTGAGCCTGCAAAACAGGATGGCTGTGTCCAGATTGCTTGCTCGGAACAGTCACCAGGCTGTAGCAACTTCTGAATCATTCCTAGGAGTTGTTCAGGAAAGTGCTACTTGGCCCAAACAAAACTCGTGCTGTGATCCATCCAACAATATAGATCGCTGTCAGTGTCTCTTCCCACGTCCTGACAGGGGAGGTAGATAAGGACACTGTGCCTGTACCAACTGCTCTCTCATTCCAGACAAGGAAGAGTATCAGTACCTCCTGTGGTAGATAAAACTCAGCTTTTGGGGGGATGTGTGGTCCCTTTTGTATTCCTTTGCTATCTGTTGGAGACCACTTTGCTCCTGTTTAGTTTATTAATAATGCTATTATTATATATCCCACAGTGAACAGAAAGAAGCACCATGATCATCTTTCTCTTTACAATGATTATGTAGGGGAGAAATCATAAAATCATCTCTTACTGCCATCTCTGATGGAATGGGACAACCTTCTCACACATAACCAAGGAGCTTTTGGGGTTTGCTTTCAAAGTATACCTATCCCTGCCTGCTTAAACATCCAAACGAGAAAACTGAAAAACAGCTGAAAGTATATCCCCACAGGATATGAAAGAAGGAGGCAAGGATAAAATCTGCACTGTACTGATAGTAAGTATCATATTTACACAAATGTAAAAGACTTAAAAATATCAAATAGGCGTATTTTTTTTTTCCTCTCCCCTCCTTCTAAAGGCTTTCATACCACTCTCTCCTGGAGAAGTTAACCTGTTGTATATCTACCTAGGGCATTTTATGGATTTCTGTAGTCTGAAAAGTACCAGTTCTTGCTGGTACTACCCCTCTAAGGTGTAGCCTGGCATATAAATTTGCTTCACATAAACCCTGGGAGAGAAAGTGATTTTATGTACCTCTCTCCTTATACTAACCTATTAATTTTTCTCCCCAAAAAAAGCACTGTAATCTGCCAGCTGTTAAATGACAGAGAAGCAAAAGCTTTATATTCATTCAGTAATCACAGCAGCTCTTTTTTGCTAAACCAGTTTTCAATTTACAAAGAGCTTGTCAAGGTGATAGGTAACATCTCAAGAGACACACACGCTGTGCCTTCATCATTCACCTACATTTTTAATGTGGTTCCAAGGGTGGCTGTGGAATACGTCCCAACAATATAATCAGAAGTCTCTATGAAACCAACAAAATACTTCTAATTATTAAGTGCCCCTTCAGTATGTCCAATATGTGGCATTTTTGGGTATTAAAAATCTGCATGGTTTCTCACATTTAGAAAACCAGGTTTAGAGCTTGTTGGAACTCAACTGAAGCATAGAGGTATACTAATAATGCTGTAAGAATTACTACACATTGAATTGCTCCTCAAAATACTTCCACTAAGAGCTAATAAAATAGTTTTCTAAATATACTTTGGAAACTGTATTCTTATGGAACATAATCAATGTGGTAGGAGTTTAAAAAATGTGTCTGACTAGACTAAGTAACAGCACAGACATTTTTCTTGGTCTTACATGACATACCAAAACCTGAAGGAAAATTCCAGAATTTCAATTTCAGATGCGCAATTACAGCAAAACTGAGCAGCATGGACGTGCATCTTATTTGAAAATAAAGCATTTTGAATTTTTACATCTCACAATTACTAAACCTTTTTCCTCAAAACAGTGGGTGAGATTTAGAAATCTTATGGGTTTGTCCTTTATTTGAAGCATGTAAGTCCCAATGCAGTGTCATACTTGTACTCATGCTTATCTATAATTAAAAGTGTTTAGTCAAAGAATTCACAGTCAGAAATTCAAATAATATACAGATATCTAAATCCAGCAAATGCAAATTGTAAACAAATAAGATTGTTGAAAGGGAGATCGTTAGAAATCAAGGAGACATTCTTCTTTCAGTACTTGAGTTTATCAAAACACTACTATTACAGATGGTCTTTGTGAAAAACTTCTCCTTAAGAAAGTTACAGAATCTTTTTGGGCCAAGTACTTTCGGTATTCTCATATGTAAATGAAATACAAATGCACAGAGAAGCTGGTCATAAAGGTTGCCCTAAAGTCAATGTACTTCAAGATACAGTTGTGCAGTTAATATACTTTCTTCCAACTGATCTCATGCATCCCCAAATAAAGATGATTTAATACTACTGAGATTTAAAACCTCTGTTGTAATGGAGTGTCCTAGGGTGACTTTTTGATGCTTGTATCCCCAGTCGTCCATTCTGCTTGTGCTGTATACTGAGTTCTGTGCCATAAGACTGGTTCTGAGAGTGAAGCAGGGAAAGGAGCAGCACAGAGTTTGTTTTTGAGAAAGCTGTCTGACTCTTACACATTCTTTCTCGGGACTGTGTTTGTCTGAAGCACAGACTAACAATGGGACAGAGATCTTTTTTGCTATTAGTTCGTTTAGCTAGCTGAGGCAGAGAAGTGCCCTGGATGTTTTTTCCCTTTTTTCTTGGGACTGTTTAAACCTGCTCCAAACTGAAAAACCCAGAGGAGCACCCAGGGCTCACATCTGCAGCCTGCTGGGGCCTGGACCTCTGGAGGGAGTGGTGGGAGACTGGACAAACTAGCTACCCACAGCAATGACTTTCTCAATTTGCCATCTCACTTCAGAGCAATGAAAGATTTTATTGTTTCATATTATTCATTCTTTATGCTTGTTGGTACTTTGTTTGTTAAAACAATAGGTTTTTCCACTTTTCTGTGAAAAAGATTTTTCCCAGACCAGTTGAAAGAAGAGCCATTTGAGTTCACTTCCCACAGGGACCCTATTCAGAGAGTTTTCTCCCAAATTTGCACTAAACCAGGACACAGAGTTTAGGCATTTATGAAGAGAGTATTATTTAAACCCCTTCAGACCATCTAACTTCAGTCATGGCCACAAGACTCTTCCCATAAGCACACTCCAGAGAGCTCCTGCCAGCACTGCTGATGTCCTAGCTTTGATGTGGATCTGTACCCAACCCCACAACTCTGTCCACCCATACTAGGGCTGGGTCTGACCCAGGACACAGCCCTCAGCCCTGTCATCCTCCCCCAGGCTCTTGCTGACCTCTGACCCAGCCAGCCATGCAGCACAGATTGTCCTTGCTGTTCTTCATTTCATTTCTAGAACTTGATAAAACATTTTCAATACAAGGTAGGTTGCCTCTTACAGCCAGGGCAGTGGTTTTCATGTAATAATACCATAATACTGTCAGCAATTCAATCTATAGCTTTCACACCTGAAAAAGTCAGAAGATACAAGTTATGAGACACAAATCCAAGAAAATCCACACTAGCCATGATTGTTCATGGTGTCCAGAAATTGCCATGTACTCTAGCAGATCATAACAAAGTATTTAGCATTTTTAAAGATATCAAAATGAGAAATACCATTTTAGCATAAAGGAGGCAAGAAGGCAAGACATATATAAACAGCAGGCATAAAGCTTGCTCAGCAAAATCCTGACACAAAAGTGCTTCTATCCAAAAGTTATGATCTCTTCAATTCTGACATAGTTTGATTACTTGGTTACACAGTTGCACAAAAAGTGCCTGGCTTATTCTCATTGACCGTCAGAAGTACAACAATGCTGCCACCATGACATTTCTGGTAGACGGTGTGCAAAGGACAACTTACTTCCTCAAAAGCACACACAGAAATTTCTTTTGGGAACACGACACTCAACAGGTAATCAAATTAATATGAGAAAAAAATGAATGAGAAGATAAAAACTAATCATAACACAATGATGACAAAAAAAAATCCCCCACAAAACTATAAAAGGAAATATGTAAGGTGTAACTAGACCACTTCTGAAAAACACATATACCTTGTGTCAATCAGAAACCACATATCAATGGGAATGGCATGAGACGTGGTAATGGTTGTTTATCAAACTATAGAGACAGTGAAAAAGTACATTAATGTTAATTAAAATTATTAGCATGTAAGCAATACTTTAATCCAATATTTTCTTAACATCAAGAATAATTGACTATTTTTACCCTCTAATTCCACCATGGTTTTGAGATTTCTTTGAATATTTGTCTGTCAGTTTGATTAAGAATTGTGGAGGATGTGGCCAAACAGATGATTTATCTGCTGCAGCAAATGGAATTGACTTGTATTATTTCAGGGCATAAGACTAATTCTGTAAAAATCAAATCTCAGCTGTCAAAAAGAATGACTGTTCCTTTTAAGTACAACACTGAGTTTACAGTAAAGAAAATAAGAGTAACCTGAGCAGCTGTAAGAGAGAGCTCAGTAAAATTTGGATGGGTTTTACAGGTAAATCAGAACCTCTTTTTCTTTTAAATCTAAATAACCAATGCACAGATGCATTGTTTGCAGGTCTCATCATAAGCTGGGCATATGTTCACACTGCAGTGACAGAAAAAAAAAAATTGTGCACACCCTCATTTTGAATATAAACTGCATAGGAACTCCCTGAGCTGACTTTTCTCAAAACAGAAACTTGGTAGATCCTGTTTGCTCTTCATGAATTGTAGAATTGCTATCTTACCTCTCCCTGTGTTTTATGTGGTAATTAAATAACATGGGAAACTCAGGATTTCTTCTAGCACTACATAAAGCAACCTTACAGTTTTAACATATACTGTAAAGTTTAAAATGCATTTGATGGCTTAAGTATTCACAGGAGGAAAGCTCATTTACCTATCAGTTTTACAGCTCCAAGCAGGGCAGTGCTGTATAAAAGATACTTTGTCATTCCTTGCCCTTCATACCAGGTTGATTCCCCTGCTGCTGAGGGACTAAGACATATGAGCTTTTGCAGTGTACAAGGCCAGAGACAATATTACATGGATGGAAAATGTGGACAATATCCTGTCCTACTGAACACTATTTACAGGTTTTAATTGCAGAATGTTTCTTTGATACTTCATTTCTTCCAAGACCTGATACGTTTTAGTTTAAGTAAACAAGAAATCATACAGACAAAAAATAAAAGTGAAGCAAAAAAACTCAAGACTCATGATAGTCCCCATAAAGATAACTATTTAACTTTACCACAAATCTGTTGGGATTTTTTGTAGGTCCATTTTAAAGATTTGTGCTGAAATTTAATAACTCTGAAACATTTTTATTATTCACTGTGTTTCATTAGAATTAGGGTAGAATAAGAGTCTAAGACAAAAGAGGTCTCACTCACAGCCACATGTTAATAAAGTCTGAGAGCTAGGAGTTACAACTTTCATAGTATTATCATTTCCCCCGCCATTTTGTATGCCTGTTGTGGTTTAGAAATACTGTGCCCTCCAGTTTAGTGTCTCTCGCCTTCCCATCCCTGACTGAGACTCCAAAATGTGTCCAAAGAGGAGAACTGAAGGCATATATGGTAAAGATGACAGGCTGAGAGGAGAACAATGAACTGAAAATAGCAACGAAATAAGAAAAAGAACAGTAATTGCAACAATATCAATAATAAAAGAGTACAAAAAAAGGGTGATTCACACACAAAACGCTCACCCAGCCCTACCTGAGCAGACTCACAGCTGGTGGCACCTGTCACCCTGACTACTCCCACCTCTGCTATCCTTATTCCATCAAAGGGAACACCATTTGCAGAAGAGAGACTGTCCTTTTCTCCCCACCCCGGCAATGACACGCAATTGTTTTGAAAAAAATTAGGTTCTTAGCCATGCCCATACAGATCCAGATTCTGTCCCCTCATAGCTACTGTCAAAACTTAGCCCTGTACTTGGCTGAAATCAGGACACTAGTCCAGGAAAAACACAGGATTTAGCAAACCCCTTACTTACAGTGCTAGGGATGCAGAAGGAGGCAATCATTCAATCCCATTTACCTCCTGTTTTCATGCCTCCAAGCAGTGCTACACTGCTTCTAAGGTACTTAAGTGTTTCCCAGTCTTTCCTTCACCTTTTTTTTTTTTTTTTTTTGTCTATTAATTGTCTAAATTACTCAGCACAAAGACTACTTCTTCTTAATCCTGTTCATTGCACTGTGCTAAGTAATGTGATGTGCTCTGTATGGAAAGTGGGTTTGGGTTGAAAATAGTAATGTCATGTTTAAAAGATCAACAAGAGGGAAGACACTCAACAGTAAAAGATATCACTACAGCAAGAGATGACTCAACATCTCTGCAATTTGCTTGAGGCCATCATTAAAGAAAGGGGGCTCAGTGCAAAATTATATATGTCATGGCCAACATTCAGACAGTGTAATAAACCTGAAAGCTTGTTGCAGCAGCCCTCTTATTAGAGGGTAGAAATGAGCCAAGACACAGACTTCTTGTTTATCACACCAAGAAAAGGACCCTGGTTTATTCCTCTTTACAGTTCAGCCATCCTGACTCCAACTATTCAATGACTTTGGCTGCAGCAAGCTCCTGCTGTAGGTTTCCCTTGCAGCCTCTGCCTGCTGATTATTTCCTGCTAAACTATGACTGCATGTGTTAGTTTGCAGACTCTGACTGCAGGCTTTTACCTAGCCAGACTATGGCTGCAGGTTCCAACAACAGGCTCTAACTGCAGACCCAGATTAACCTCACAGCAATGATTCTCTCTCCCCAGGACCCTTCTTCTTCATGATTCCCCTTTTCCCCTCTTCCTCAAGGTTCCTCCTCCTCCATGATCCTCATATCCACCATCCTCCATGATGATTCCCTTCACCAGCTAACCCACTCCCTTTTATCACGTCTATCTTTATTGGATATAGCTGTGACTCATCAGAGGCGAGGTTGTATTGGGTAATTAACAAGCTGTAACTTATCAGGGATGAGGTCACCTCCTGCATTCCCTTCTACAAAAACTAAGTCAAAGCATTCCATTGAGTTATAGCCGACTGTGAACATTATTTCAATGTAGACTTGTGTCTATAAATTACCATTGTCTGTCCATATAAATACTCATGCATATACACAGTCATTGATGAAATTTTCAGGTGAGTTTAGAAAAAATTCTAATGTTCCTTTGTGATACTTACAAACTGGAGCCCAGATTCACAAGGGGAGAAATGGGAGTGGCACACTAGATAAGACAGAGAACGCCACAAAACAAGCAAAACACCCTCCAACCTCCCACCTTTTCTCAGTTATCATATTTAGTTATGAAAGTTTTTAGTTCTTTTGAGAACTTCTAGATCTTGTCAGAAGTTTTTATCAGGATTTATAGGTTCAATTTACATACCACTTTCAGGATTTTTAAACTCTTCAAAAAATTAAAAAAGTAGGATTACAAACTAGGAGACTTGTAGATGTTTTAGATCAAGTATCTTAGGCGACCTTTAAATCTCCTGTAACAAAGTACCAAGTTTGTGCAGTTACTTTATTTGAACACAAGTGACTTGTATAGTAAAACATAACTTGCAGAAATGGAGAAACATAAGAGGCATAAAGCACTGCCATTTTACTCCCATACTTTTAGTCAAAATGTGTATCTAATTTCATACTTGCAATTTTAGTTATATTCTGCAGCTACTCTTTCTTGCTGACATTCTGCCAGTGTAATATTTTTTCTGTCTTTCTCCTCTATGAAGGTACTTGTACCTTCTTATCAAATCTTTCCGTCAGCTGTATCTGCAGTGGATGAGAAGGGATTGATAAATTATTTTCCCCAAGCTCAATTTAGCAATAAAATACCATTTCTCCCTTTCAATTTTTTGGTGTAATTTTATTTCCTCCTTCCCATTCCCAGGTGTTGACTTCTTCAAAAATGGAAAAAAAAAAAAATAAAGCAAGAGAGCAAGAAGAGCAAGAGAAAGCTTCAGCATTTTTTCCTCCATAGTGGATTCACATTCTGTTCATCAAATACGCTCATTTACTTAAAAATAGGTTTTAGCTCAGATAGATGGAAGCATCAAAGGTAGAGGAAGATTGGAAGAAAATTATCAGGTAATTCTCATACTTCCAAATTCATACTCAAGTAAATAGACATCTCTTTTCATTTGAGAATTCTTTTTCAAGAATGTGGGTTTTTGTATACACTTGAAAGTTAAACACCTGTAACTGCCATTCTGAACAATGACCCCTGCAGTTCTTGGGGAATATGGACTACACCTGCTGAGTTTCTAGTCCAAAATCTTACAAGGCTTTAAAAAGGAGCTGGTTTTCCTGGAATGCAGAAGGAAGCACAACACAGCTTGCAGTGTATTACTGCTAACAAAGGATTTAAAATAGCCATCTATGGGTGCAAAATGCAATTCTCATGGAAGCTAGTACCAAAAAGTGTAAATGAAGTGTAAGCACATTGTTATTTTCAAGGAAAGCTGCTGAAGGTGTTTAAAGTCAAAAAAAGGTCAGGCAGGGATTCTGACACAGCAGAATAGCATCATTTTAGAGATGGATACTCACCGAAGACTGATAGATATAATTTATGGCTATTTTCTTTCTTGGGAAAAAAGTCTGGATAAAGAAAATTCATCAGCAATCATTTTTTACTCCTCCAAAAATGTAGGGAATTAGTACAAAGCATTGGTTCCCATGCTTCTCAGTCCTAAATACAGCAAAATACTCAAAGGATATGCAGGAGAAAATAATTAAATTCCTTATTTCTCATGTCTCTGAGGATTTGGAAAGGAGGTCATTTATTCACCTCAGGGTGGACATTTCTTCAGGATGCTGCTGATACAATTTTTTGGTGTCTTTATTATTTATAGAGCATTTTAATGCCATTACTACTATGGGTATTTTTTTAAAGGTAAACTTTCTTTGGAATAGTTTTTAGAATTCATAAATTCAAGTCAAATTGATAGAATAGAAAAATACATACTCCAGTGCTAGAAATAGTGATACAAAATTTAATTGGATATCAGAGTAAGCTTGCATTTTACATTTCTTTATTGTAAGTACTCTATATTATAAATAAATGCACTATTTAAATTATTATATGTTATAATTTCTGTACTCTATTAGAAAGCTGTTTACTAAGTGATATCAAGATCAGATAGGATGAAAATAAATACCTACACAAAATCAAAACTTTACAAGAGATGGTTGGGAGCAGGAAATAAGTCCCAATGAGGACTCCTTCCCCTATACCTATCATTTTGTGTTAAAAGTTGCTTGTTCCCTCCAAGTATTTATACTATAATTTCTTAAATATTTTTATGTTGCTGTATAATACCCCAAAGGCAAATATCCTCCTGCCTTCAATATGGAGAAAGATTTAATTCAGAGTATGCTGCAAAGCATCATTACTTGACATCTCTACCATCTAGAGAGAAGCTCCCCTTGCATGCTAATAGAGCATCCAATTAAGCTATGAAAAACAAAAAGTTTCATTGTAGTTCTTGCAATCTAAAAGAGATGATTAAGGAACTTCTGAGGCATGCAGAGGTATAAATTAGCAAAATAAAAGGATGTTAACAAGGCCAACATTACACAGATAAAGCATAAACTGCATCATCTAGCCAGGATTTGATCTAACTGTTCAGTAGATTATAATTAGAGTTAAAAAGCTATAAGCATTTCCAATTTTGAAAGCTGATGTACTGTAAGATTTAAAGTAAAATAAGAAACTATTGTAAAAAAAACAAAGTCCCTGAGGAGCATCCTCACAGGCAAGCACTCACTTCAAAATAATACTTTCAATAACTTCAAAATAAGTTAATTAAAGACATGATTAGAAAAAAAAAAAAAATGTGCATGATTTTTTACTGAAAACATGGTACCATTGAAATGAATGGGAACTTTAGGTGGTGTGCTTGAGGTTTTGACTTGCATAGAGCTATTTTTTTATTTTCATAGTAGCTGGTATGTTTCGGATTTGTGCTGAAAATAGTGTTGATATATCAGGGATGTTTTAGCTATTGCTGAGGAGTGCTTGCACAGAGTCAAGGCCCTTTCTGCTCCTCACACTATTGCAAGCAGGCTGTGGGTGCACAAGAAGCTGGGAGGGGATACAGCCAGGACAGCTGGTCCCAGCTGACCCCAGGGATATTCCACACCATATGGCATCATGTTCATTGTATAAAGAGGGGAAAGGAAGAAAGATGCAGGGGATCTTCAGAGTCATGGCTTTTGTCATGACAAGTCAGCATTGCACATGTGAGCACTGCTTTCCTGGAAATGGCCTGAACATGGAATGTGGTGAAAGAATTCCTTATTTTGCTTTGTTTGTGTATGCACCTTTGCTTTACTTATTACACTGTCATTATCTCAGCCTATGAATTTTCTCACTACTACTCTCTGTCCATCCCACTGGGGTGAGCAAACAAGCCAGTGGCTGTGTGGGCCTGTTACTTGCTGGGGCTAAACCATAGCAAGGTCTTATGTATGAAGCTAGCTCTCACTCATTCTGCCAACCAGAGAAAGGGGGCTGGCCTGAGCAGAGATATGTGGGTTGTTTTGGTGGTGGTGTTTTTTTGTTTTGTTTTTTTTTTTTTTTTTTTTTTTTTTTTTTTTTTTTTTTTTTTTTTTTATAATTTTCACCATNTTTTTTTTTTTGGTCAATAAATTTCCCCATGACACAATATAACAAAGCAGATTTCTTGTCATGTCATTTTTGATCAGTGCATGGTATTACCCTGCTTTTGACTCCTCAGAGGATCACCTTAAACATCCCTAACTTAATTGCTGTAAAGCCAGGAACAAACAGACAAATACTAAAAGATCTCTCTCACTAAGGAAAAATTAACAAAACTGAGGCTAGGCCCTGAGTAATTACATGGAAAGAACAGGCTATGATTGAAAAGAGAAGTCTGTGTGTAATTATATATGCTTTTGGAAAAGGCCATCAGATTTTACAAGGTGTCTAGCTAAATTATATGCTGCTGGGGTTACTAGAGGGCTAGTTGCAACAACAGTCATAGGTACAATTAAAGAATTTTTAATAAATAAGAGCCTTTCACACTTGAAATCTTACATAAGATTTGAGAAAAGTCTTTTATATCCATATATTCACATTATTACCCCAAAAACAGCAGCAGGAAATGCATAAAGAATGAATGACCATTTTCTACGCTTGATTTAATACTTCTTTTTAACTACTTGCTTTTATTTATATAAAATCTGCTGCATGATGAGTTCCTTTACATTGCAGCATATTTATACAGGGAAATATTGAAATTTCTGGTACTATAAGAGGTTCAAATATAAATTTTATGAACATGCAAGCAATGTAAAATTTTCTATTTTGTCATTAAATGAAAATGAAAAAAATATTTTCCTTACCAGAGCAGTTTCTGAAGTTCCCAGTATAACCCTGCTATTTGTATAATGTGATTTTTGCTTGAAATGAAAGCATCCTTTTCTTAGCACCACCTTGCAGCTACAAGCTTGCAGCTTTTCTTCTCTGCAACTACATCTGCAGTTCATAACATTTTCAAGCAGAGAAGGATAAGTTCAGACTCTTATTTCTATTGTTTGCACTGAACCTAGCTGAAAACGAGAATGTACCTATAGAGATAGACTGGAGGTTCTCCTGCCACAATTCTTAGCAAAAAACTTTAACAAAACCAGGACTGCTCTGCAAAGGAATACTGCTTGTTTCATAGCACAGTTTTACATGAGACAGGTGTTATTATTACTCTGTGATGAGAAAGAACATTGATTGGATTGAGCACTATAGCTTGCTGGCTACTTTGGAAGAGGATTAAGACAGTACTGCCAACCATCAGGAAAATAAAATACCTCATGAAAAAGCTTCTTTTTCAGAGATAAAATTCACTAGTTCCCTCTGTGATTGATTTTGAAGTTGTACCAAAGCTATTAAAGTCATACTTCCATATACTTACTCAATTGCCCCATATAAGCAGCCCGTAATCTTTCTCCTTCACTTGCCCCACCTAATGCAGAAACCAGCTGTTTCTATACTTATGCCTTTGGGTGGGCTGACAAGAATGCTCTAACAATGTCATAGTGCAACTGGGCTACCAAAAAATGTGTATTTTACTTTATTTTCTTAATAAAAAGACTTTTTTAAAAAAACCCAAAGAAATTCAAAAACTACAAAATTTCACTTATCCAAAGAAGTCAAATCCCCTAATTTCAAGCCCCTCTTGAGCTGGAGTGAATTCAGTTTTACTACCTTAGTAATTTAGCTTTTATTGAGATAAGGATAATTGCAGCTCTTCCTGCCAAATCACTGTCATATGGCAGAAGCCAATACAGAAGTAGTACAGGAAGAAAAAAGCGAGCACCAGAAGCACAGCTCTAAAACTTACCTACTTTTGCAGTCTCCTCTATACTTTTTGGTTGGTTTTAAATTAATTTTTCAGATAGGACCAACTCAGCTTCAGACATAGCAGGGATGGCTAGCAGCTAATTGAGAAGAACACTACAAACAGGTTCAAACACACTTTCCAAGGAGTGAATTGCACTAAATATTATATTCTTTAGGACAGTAGAACAACATAACTGAAGTTACTTCCATTTGAAATAAAAGAGCAAGTCTTGATCACATTTTAGAAAGGAAGTTTTTCGTCATTCAGGAGAAGATTCTGCATCCCAGCTGAACTCATTTGTCTCAATCCTCTTTAAGAGTGTTAAATATATGCTGTGCTTTCCCAAGGGGCTATTGTAGCTCTGTATCCCAACAGCATATGGTTTAATTTTCATATGGAGATGTTCACTTTTTCTCATACTCTGTCTGAAGTTTAGGATCCAAAAATTCTTCTGCAACACAACCCAAATCCTAATTTGTACCAATGACTCTTCCAAAGGATCTAGCTCAAAAGGAATCAAAAGGAAGCCCATCTCAGGCAAGTGTTTTCAGAAACTTCACATCATCTCCACAGACAAATGCTGTACTTTCATCACAGGGCACCTTCTTTGGCTATTGCACCCCTGAGAATGCCAAAACCACATGGCTTGCTTTGGATTGCAAATTAGTAAAACTCTTTTGCATTGTGCATTTCCTCTCTTTAGGATTTTTTCCTCTGATATGCTTGGGATTAGGGTCTGACTATTCCTTTACTTTTTTTTTTTTTTTTTTTTTTTTTTTTTTTTTTTTTTTTTTTTTTTTTTTTTTTTTTTTTTTTTTTTTTTCCGTTAAGGAAACTGATTTAGGTAAGATATCAATAACGCTTGGAGAAATTCACAAGTTTCACTAATTTTTCACCTGTATTTGCAGATCTTGTCTCACAGGTGTATGAGTCTCTCTTGAGTCTCTCTTGAAAGCAGTTTAACCTTCAGTTTACTGCTGTAGCCTGTTCTTTACTTTCAAGAGACTAGCTTCCTACAAATCCAATCACAGAGCCAGCATGTCTGTTTAATACCGAGAGGTCTAAATTAGCCCACAGCACCTCTTTAAAAAGTTTTATATCAATAGCACTTAATATTGATAAAATTTAAGTGTTTCACTCAATTAGTGAAGCACCAGTATATTTTAATATTGCAGTTTATGCTTCTGAGATAAAAAGATCCTTCTCTTGATTCTATATTCACAAATTTCTAATTGCTTATCACCATGAGACTAGCAGCAGCAAGACATATTCCTTTATTTCTCCCTCAATATGAGAGCCATACAAGAGCATTGTATTTTCTTCAATAGGCACTGTTGAGGCTTGACATTGGTAATTTAATGTGCTAACCCCGCTGAAGCTGGCTCAGATTGTTTCTGTCACAACATGTTTAAAGAGCTGCACAGTCAATTCTGTGTGGATACGAGAACCGTCAGTCATGCAGTGGCATTCTTTGCTGAACATATGACTGACACCAAGAAGTTCAAATGCTCAAAGTGTCAACTCTTCAGGAGGCTGCAACACAACCTTGGCTAGCACACAGATTATCCTAATAATTACATGTGGAGGCTGATAGGCCAAACTGTAAGTTAACCATACTTCCCTGGAGAAAGGACAGCCCTGAGGCTCAAGCATGCTGCACTCCCCTTGAGGGAGTAACCCTCACTGTCAGCTTCCTAAGTCATAGTGAGCAAAAGTGTTACTCCCAGTGTGCTTTGCTGTTCCTATGTTAATCCATTGTACCCCAATGGCCCTTCCCCTTGCTCCGCCCCATAGCCCTCAGATGATTGTCCCTGATGTTCTACCTTGCCCCCTGCCTTTCCCGTATAAACCTCTGCTCCCTCTGACTCTCCGGCTCTTTGTGCCTGGACCCCTCCGAAGAAGAAGCTGTTTTAAAGCCTCCTGCAGAGCTCCATACAAAGGCTCCATCTCTTCCTTCAGTATCACCCCCAAGAGCTGATTTCACTGAAGAGCTTGAAATGACTCAGCGGCAGCAGGCGTGCCTGTGCCTCCGGGACATCCTTCTAAGGATGCTTCTCCAGGAAGGTCGTGGCACTCTGACCACCACTTCCTGCCACAACAATTACATTTTCAATATTTAGCTCATTATATTACAAAATAACACCAAAAAAAATTATGTCTGGACCTTTAAAACAAACAAAATACAAATAAAACCAAGCTTGTAAAAACTTACACTATTTTTGAATGCTCTTCAGAACACAACAGACCTTTTAGAATTCAGTGTAGCTTAATTTCATGATTTTTACAAACTATCAAGGTCTTCAGTCACTTCAAAAAAATGAAATCTATTTCTTTTCCTGGTTACAGATTGCAGTCTATGGCTCTCATCAAAGTAGTGAACAGAAACTGATACTTTCTAACCTTCCCATTTTCAAAGAGCTGTTTTAAGCAGAATGACTGAACATTCCCCTCCCACTTCCTCATTTACAGTACATGAGACATTATGTTGGAAGCAGCAGCTAATAGCTGCTTTCCCATTTGCAGGTTCAACCAGCAGTAAAGCCAAGTCCATATTCCCCAGGCATAGGCAAAAAAACCCAAAAAACCCCAAAAAACCCCAAAAAACAAAACCCCACAACCAGGGCCTGCCACAGAGAAGGAAGGCACTCACAGCCCAGCCTAATGGTACTAAGACTGGCAGAAACACAGACAGCCCCATTCCCTCCTTTTCTTGGACTGGCAGAGACAGGAAGTCACTCATGTGTGTGTACACATGACGCTCTCCCAACCCACGGGTCCCCAGCTCACCAGCTGTCCATCCCAGTGGCCACTGCCAAGAGATACACACCTGTACCACAGGCATTCCACACCTACAGGTGTCCTCAAATATCTGCACAGTCCTTCCATCCACCTGACACCCCTTCCCAAATCTAGGGGCCTCCTCCTAGTTGCTAGTGAGTTCAGCTTAGAGTTTTCTGGCGAATAGCCATGAGCACCTGTTTTGGGGGTAATAAAGGCATTTACTGTCCCTGCAGCCAGCACCAGGTACCTGGTTGTGACCCATAGTCCCCCTCAAGACATCAGTGCTGAGCCCCTTGCTTGTTCTAGTCCCTCTATAGTAGCTGGTTTTTAAGACACACACTGCTCTCCCACAGCAGCTGGAAGACCCCACGCCCCCAAATGCTCACACTGTAGTACAGGGCACCTACACCCCAGTGTGACTCCAATAGCTGGCACCCACTGCACTCAGGCCAGTTTACCCAGTCACACACACAGGATGGAGAATGAGATCATGCAGCCAGAGAGAGTTATGAGAGTCTTTAAATAAGACAGGACAGCCTGTGGTAATCTGGCAGAGGGTTCAGTCACACAAGTGCACCATCCAGCCCCAGTTTACATAAGATCAGCTCTTTCATACCCTCCTCCACCTGCCCCAGCTTTTTATCTCCCCTATTTGCTTCCCCTAAACATTCCTTGTAAACATTACATAGTCACTCGAGCCTCCCACGGATAATCCATTCTTATTTTTCCGCTTCTTATCAGTCACAAAATCCAGGTGACCCTCTCCAAAGCTCTGTCTGCATATTTTTTGATGGCACTTTAGTAGCTCAAGACTTTTGGGGCTTTGGCACTGCTTCCCATATCTCCTCAAGTGCAGACTCCTGTTTACCACTTCACCTTCAGCATCAAAAAATTCTTCGTCATATAAGCTCAGTGAAGAAGATACTCATCTTCTACATGCCTTGACATACTGGACACAAGTTTTTGGTATCTATTTATAAATGTAAGACCTAGAATGCAAGAGCTAGAGCATGAGTTTTTCTTGTGAAGCGCAGAAAACACTTTAACCCCTTAAGTTGTTACAGAGAGCAACATCCATTACTTAGACATTATATGTTACACTTCTAATGGCTGCTCACACAAGACCCATCTTTCAGATTTATTAGATCCTTCACATAGCTAAGGCATTATTTTAATTCTTCATTCTCTGATAAGTTTTATTATAATACTAGTCAGAAAGCATGGGAGAATATTAATAATTAACTACATGCATCCCAATACTACAAGAGCTACATATACAAGTAATCATGCCAGAGCTCATTTTTTTTTATGGCCCTTATGCTAAATAGCACAATACAATACAGGAGAAGATGATAACCTCCAAATTGCCTCTGAAGTGCTCTTTTGAACTATGCCAGGAATTGACTGGAGACAGAAATCAAACATGGGACTATTGTATCACTCTAACTGTACAATCAAGACTCAGTACCGAGGTCTCTGCACCATTAAATTCACTGGTATTGAGATAAGCCCCAGGTGTCCATCTTCAGCCAGTAACTGTCTCTTCTATAAACACAATCTCTGGACAGTCATCCTACTATACATACTTTATCCTGCTGCATATACTTTAAATATTAAAAAAAAAAAAATCAACTAGCACATAAATTATTTTAGTTTTTGAAGTTATTACTATGCTTAATCATAGCCAAAGATAGGGAAAAAAATACAGCACACTTTGCTAATAAATATTTGCTATGTTCTAGTAATTTCTATGGCTGGAAGTAGCTCTAAAAATTTGTATAGATGCAGAATTCCTTTATTTTGTATAAAGCTCAAAGGAGTTTAATCAATTCTAACTTTTCTTCACCCTTGGGGTATGTCATGTTCCGCCATAATATGCAATGACATTAGTGCACCTGCTATAGTTAAATTAACAATATATTCACTCAAGGCAAAATGATATAAAACACTTGAGCCAAGAGGAAGAAAGAAGTACAGTGCATAATGTCCCTTCATTGAAAAGAGCTTCCAGGAATCACACATTTTGCTTGCCTGAAGCTAGTTATCAAAATATCTGACTATTGCTTCCATCAACAGCACATAGCTCTTCAGTTCTAATGGAGACTTCTATAAATCATGCACTTAAAAAACAACACAAGTTGCAGTAAGAGAAGTAAGTATTATTGAAATAATCAACTACTTTCAAAAGGCCTGTGCCAGTACCTATTGCATATATCATGATCAATTATGGCACAATAACTCCAGTGTCACTTTTAATCTTTTTTTGCTATGAAAGCCTAAAAGCCTAAACAGAATCAGCCCAACACCATCCCTGATTCTTCCCTGGTTCCATACAAGATCACCAGCTCACCCTCAATAAACAAAAGGAGGGAAAAGGCTCAGCCTTATCCTTATCAGCTGATCCAAGTCCCCATGTATGAAATGTAACTTTAAATTAGACTTTTTTCCTTCCTATTTATCACGTCGTTTCTTACGCAGATTTAAAATGCTTTTTTACCTGCCACCATCTGTATCTGAGGAGGAACAGGGCCTGGGGGGAAGAGAAGGCAGGGGTTCACAGTTTTGGAGCAGCAGCTATTTATGCTCATGCACATCTATCATCTATGTTTTGATGTATGGCAAAACTCTGAGACATTGTTTCTCGTCCTTTAAAGTTGTGGATTTTGTTTGTTTTGTTTAACAAAGTATGTGCTCCTCTTCAAAGTTAACTCATCTTCCTCTGGTAAATGATTTGTGACAGATAACACGTTTCATTTTTTTGCTCATGGTTTCAGAACTCTGTGGCTATACAGCGGGCTGCTGAATGAGGAAATTCCTGAAGTATTCTCGGGAAAATATCAGGCTCAACTGGAAGCAGGTTCTCAGGAGCAGAAAAGGATTGAGAGGTAACAAGTAGATATTTTCTGCAGGACAAGTGCAAACTGAGAAACTCCTGAGAAAAAAAGTGAAAGAGAGTGGAACAGAGAAGCAAATTTTACCTCTTTCATTTCCATTTTGTTCACCCTACACATCTGGTTATTATATTTTAATTTCCTTGTAATAAACAGAACTTAATACTTAAGAATTTAGGTATCTTTTCTCAGTCACCACTCTTAAAACGGAGGTGTTCAACTCTTAAGTAAATGGCTCATATGGGGACTGAACCCACAACCTTGGAGTTATTAGCACCATGCTCTAACCAACTGTTCCATTGTACATTTCTCCACTATAAATATTAATATTAAGATATAAGTTCAAATGAACAGCATTGAAATAATTAAAACTTCAAGCATATGCAGGTCTTAAGAGACTGTATCTTAGTTTCTCAGGTTTATATCTGAAAGAACTAAATTAATCATCTTTGCAGCATCTTAAACAGCACATTAATTTTCCATTGCATTTCCTTTACAATCATACACAGCAGGAATCTCTGTTAATTGCTTGTGCAATTTTTGTGTATTGCACTGGCTCAGACACTAACAGACACACCTGTACTGCTAAGCTCTTTACATGTTCTTTGCTAGGGTTTGGGCCCTGGTATTGCCCCAGGAACTAAGGCAACCTGGCCCTGGAGTCTGCTCTCTGCATATAAAACAAGGCTGCACATTTCCCTTGGCTCCAGGACAGGAGCAGGTCCCAGTGTGGGGGATTTTGCAGACTGTGCTTTGGTATTGTCCAGGGGAGTGCTGTGACAAAACTGTGCCAGGGACTAATTTTGTCACTTCACATCTTACATGACCAAGTACCACCTTTGAAGCTGTTAGTGTAGATGCACTTTCCTGGACATAGCTGAGTGGATGGTGAAAGAATTTCCCCAGCAGCTGCTTGTGTGTAAATCTTCCCTGCTGGGAGGGTGTCCTAGGGTGACTTTATGATGCTTGTATCCCCAATCGTCTGCTCTGTTTGTGCTGTATATTAAGTTCTGTACCTTTAAAATGGTTCTGGGAGTGAAGGAGGAGAAAGAAGCAGCGTGCAGTTTGTTTTGAGAAAACTGCCTGACTCCCACACGGCCTTGCTCCAGCGTTCATCTGAGGCACAGACAGCGGTGGGACAGAGATCTCCTGTGCTTTTAGCTAGTTTTAGCCAGCTGAGGCAGAGAAGTTCCTTGGACTACTTTTTTACTTATGTGGGGCTTTTTTTTTTTCCTTTTCCCTGGGACTGTTTAAATCTGCTTTGGACTGACAAACCCAGAGGAGCAGCGAGGGCGGCACCTGCGGCTCCCGGGCCTGGAGCTGCGGAGGGAGTGGAGCTGGTGAGAGGCTGAGGGGGCTGAGCTGCACCCACGGCAAGGACTGCCTCAGTTTGCCATCTCTCTTTGGAGCAGCCAGAGGTTTTATTGTTTCATATTATTCACTTTTTTGTTGTGCTTGTAGGCATCTTGTTTGTTAAATAAATAATTTTTTCCACTTTTCTCCAAGGAAGTTCTTTTTCCGAGACCAGCTGGAAAGAGTGGCTGTTTAAGTTTGCTTTCAAGAGGAACCCCCTTCAGAGGTTTCCTCCCAAATTTGCCCTAACCAGAAGGGATCACTCTTCAGTTGTACATCACAGGAGCTGTGTCCCTCCATGTGTCCTCTGGGCCCTGAGATATACTCCTGCCTGATTTATTTTGTGGTATAGACATAGCCTTTAAAGTTCATGAGATTTCTTTTTGCTAAGATTTTTTTAAGATATTTAAATACACTTGAAAAGGAAGAAATCAAACTGTGCTTTTGAATACAACATTTTATATTTCCATGATGAAGACAAATATAAAAGAAGAATGATAAACATTTCTGAAATTCAAACACCTCAAATTAATGCAATCTGGTGCATTTGAAAAAATCAGGGAGAACAGAAAACACATTTATTCAAGTAAAGCTATTTTTAGTAATCATTGATCATTAAATGAGTACATCTACTATAAGGAAAAATATAAGACATATATCTGTTGGCAACAATGCCTTCTTTAGGTTTCAAATTCTTTTAAGTGAGAGTTTACAGCAGTGAGATTGTAATTACAAACTAAAACTGATACATCAGCCATCCTAGGAGGAATGAACTACAATCAATATTTTGACTGTTTGAGAACCACAGTGGCACCAGCTGAATTGCAACTATGGTCAGAAATTTTTGATGAGTGGCTGTAAGAAAAGTACAATTTAGTATTGTATACAATGAAAAAGTACTGAAAAATTATTTGAAGCAGTGATCCATCACTTGTGTCAAACATGACAGTGCAATCATGCAGTAAGTGCATTCTGTGTCAGATGCTCCTGATCAAACAGACATGACTGCTGCTGAATCACATGATTATGTTCCTCTATCCCATCTACTATTAATAATACATGCAAATGCATAAGAATAAAAGTAGTGGAGAATTGTTGCAAATACAAACAAGAATAGATGGATAAGGGAAGAGTCAGCATCAAAGGAAGATAAAAATAAAAATAAAAAACACCAAAACTGATAAGGTTGTAATGTGAAATGAACCATATTATGAGAAAAAAATGCCACATTAATACGTGTTGTAGAAGTTTACACTGTGTACTCCCTTTTCATCATTTCCCTGCAGCTTTGAACTGCTGCATATAATTCAGATTTCATTAAAATAATAGCATAATAGAATGCCATTTAGAATGCCATATTTGCCTGCTTGATAAAATATGATTTAAAGACGTATATCTACCAAAAAATACATATCCAGAGGGGTTTCAGTGCCAAGATGCTCTTAAAAATTCACCAGGTTCTTGTGAATTCAGCTTGCAGAGATAGGTAAAACAGAGTACTCAGTGCTCTGAATCAACACAGAGAAAAAAGTATGCTGAAATTGGCACCACTTTTCAATACACAGCCTACAGTTGGGGGGAAAAGGGACTCTTAACTACATTTTCTCTTAGTCCTTTAGGAGTCCCTTTTTGGATGATATGCAAAAGGAGAAGAGATTGCCCACTCCCTAAGTCTTTACTCAGCTGATTTGCAAAGCAGACATCCATAACCAGTTCTGTCCTACACAAAGAGAACAAGGCACCCTCCAGATCATACTTCTTGGTGTAACTATACTGAATTGGTTCTTTATTTGACTACCAGGAGTGGTATCAGCTTCATGACAATTCCATTTATCTTTGTGTTTGAGAACAGTATAGCACAGATAAAAGAGCATCTAAGAAGTCCCTGGGAAAACTGTTTGTTGGCCCAGTCACAATTTACTTAAAGAGTGCACAGTAGGGAAAGAAAGAGCACAATTATTTGATGTTGCCTATGGATGTCACCATAACTCAGTATGCTGGGTGCTGCTTCCATGACAGGGTTACAGGTATACAATTCTGAGGTGGAATCAAAATCCTTATTTTTTTCCCCTAGATAAAGAATTTATTTCTGAGACTGTTGCTCACAGAAATAATTGACATTGTTCCATGGCCAGGTATCTTTTTCCATGTATACCTGTACTAATATAGAACCAGTCCCCTAGTTTTCACTTGTCACAATCGAATTTGGTCACTGTTCTGCCAATGGAGCAGCTTAATGAGCTTGTCACAATTACCTCTGGCAAAAAAAAAAAAAAAAAAAACAAAAAAAAAAAAAAAAAAAAACCAAAAAAAACA
>VWYO01009934.1:33923-57525 GCA_013400275.1 Rhadina sibilatrix
AAAAACACCAAAAACAAAACAAAAAACCCAAACAAACAAACAAAACCAAACGCACCTCATTTTTAGAGATAATCACTTAAAATGTCCATCTCCTTTATCCTTTAATGGGGGATAATACTAATGGTTGCCAGCAGCAGTTTACATTTGTGCCAATGTAGAAGAGGGAGACACCTGCCCATGGTACCACATGCTGGCACAGTTATGTAAACACATTGCTGGGTTACAAAATTACAAAAAAAAACCCAAAAAACAAAAAACCAGACAATGCATAAATTCATGAAATTGAATGATGAGATCTTAAGGGTGATATTTTGTGTTTCATTTTCTTTATATAAACCCAGAATCGAATGTTGTTTCTTATAGAAGAGTCCACTCTTTTCTAACAGTGTGTATTGCTGTTAGTCAAGATAAAGACAAAATCTTAGTTGGTATGTGATAGCACTACAAGAGGATGTTTTTGAAACCAAAGGTATTGTAGTTCATCTGTAAAGAATTGTCACTTTAATGGAAACAGCCTCCCTATTACAAGACATTGTGACAGAAGAATTTGCATCACATCTGGAAATTGCAGAGTTTATGTATAATTTAGAACCCATTAGGCAGAAAATGTAGTTTTTAGTCTGAGGAATTTTCATTGTAGAAATCTTCTTGCTTAATAATAGCACATATAGTAGTAGTGACCTAGCAAATAAATAAAAGATTTCTGGCTTAAGCCAGCAGCTTTATGCTGGAATTTAATTCCTATGTGAACCACTCAATAAAATCAAATTGCCATTATCTCAGACATACCATGGAAGTGATTGGCAATAATGATTCAAATTCAGCTCATCCCTAAAAACTCAAACTTCTTAGTGGTGATAAATTCAATCCCAGAGTATTGCACTGTGGACTGTTGGAATCAAGAACTTCTTAAAAATTCCTCAAAGAACAGTTAGGACTCTGTCTTCCCACAGAACTATAAAAGGTCCAGCATCCCCCATTAGCACAGACACAGCACCTATGACCAAAAAACCCCTAGGTCAAGATGTATCTGAGCAGAAAAAAGAATCAGGAGGGTCTTCAGGAAAGGTTTTAGGTGTCTGCAATTGTAAGTATCAGTGCAATGGGCTTTAACCTGGAACAGTGCACAGAGCACTTCCTGCGATCAAGCTGAAGTCTCATCAAACATCGGTAGTGACAGAAAAAGTAGTAAGCCATAAAGTGAAGGAAGAAAAGTTCAGGTATGTCCATTTGAAGGCTAAAGTCCTAAAGGAATGTCTTTAGCTAATATTTCTTCATGATGGAAAGAAAAGATAACCTGTTGCAGAAAAAGGCAAACAATTTTAGTATTTCAAGTTTCTGTTCATCCCATCCACTGTTAGCTCTCCTTTCTTGAGCACAGAAGATAGCTGAGCACTTGACAGGCTTTGCAACAACACTAGAAGCACCACACATCCCATTTTCAGCTGTCAATAATCTCCAGGGCTTAAAGCAGGGAAAAATAAGAGGAAAACAATATCAAACCAAACCAACCAGCCAAATGAAATAGCAACAGAAAAAGATTAAGTCACATAAATGAAATATTCTTGTGTAAGCAGGTAAGGAGCAAAGGCCCCGAAGCACGGGAATTAATTAAAATATGGTATCAAACCCCAGAATCAACAAATTTTAGATCCCTTCTAGATAATGCTTCCTGATCAAGCTCCAATGTATCACAAATGTCAAGTTATTAACATTAATCTTATCTTTGTCTTGTCACACAGCCCAACAAACTGGATTTACTATTAATCATCCAATCCAGATAATATCTGTGCCCTTAACTGCTCATCCTCTTGTAGGATCTCTGTCCATAATCAGGTATTATCTTGGCTTTCCAGTTTATCACACTATTGGCTCTTTCCAGTAGTTTATCTGCGCATGTAACCTCTCTTACATAATCTTTTCCTTTCTTCTCTTCATCACTAAGTTTTATTCCTTGGCAAACTGATGCAGATTGTTTTATCTTTCAAATACATTCACAGCTTTACCATAGTTAAAATAACCCAGTTAATAAATGTGGTCAGTGTAATGAGTAGTCTCATTTAATATTGCATATTTTCTTCGGGAGAGTCTTTTTCCTATGGCACTGGGGTATCAAGGATAGAAGTCAACAGCAGCAGTGGTAATAGATTCTCTCAAAAGACAAAATGTCCAGTATCGGTCTTCAAAAAAGAGGTACCTTCAAACTTTTCCTTTAGAATTAATGAGAAGACCAAGTATTTCTGAACTGAGTATTAGCAAACACCTCTCTATCCTGTATCAGAAGCTAATTTATTTATGTGGGGTCTTATGTATTTTCAGGATTTAGGCTTCTTCCCTGGCTCAGGATTCATAGATTAGAGCACTTCTGTTGTAGTCTTCTACAGCTGGTGGGGATCCTGGTTTAAGGTCTTTGGAACAGATAGGTAGAGACAGAGGTGTATACTCAAGTCATGGTACAGGCCTTATATAATGGGGTCTTGGTATATGGCAATGAAAGTATATGGTAAAACTGATGAGGACTCAAGGACCTTCGTGAGGGATAGAATACATTTTTACTGCTCTCAGAGTTTCTTTGTCCTTTTTTAGACCATTTTAAGTAGGGATTTCTGTTTCTTGCAAAACCGTTCCTTGTAAATCCCTTCTTATACACCTTCATCTCACACCAAAACATTTTAAAAAGTAAGTATAAAATGATAAAAGTTTTCTTTTGGCTTTGTATCTACCTAAAGAAAATAAATTGAAACAGGAGCAATATACTGTAATACATTATGATTGTTTTAATAAACGAGGAACTTGGAACAGTATAAATCATTTTCACCTGAATGACTCTCTTGGCAACCTGTTACTCACTGATGGTAACAACTAATGGAAGTCTTCGTATGCAGTTATTTTTCACAATAGACTAGAATTAGTTTTTACTTTCTAGTTGTAGGATTATGTTAGGTTATGCAATGGTCTGAACTCTTACTGCAAAAGAACCCCAAAGCATCTTATATCAGCAGTTACTTCTGGTCACTTCAGTTGTGAATCATATCAATTCAATCGTGAATTAAAGTCCTGAGAATAGATGTAAAACAAGAATCCTGAGAAGCAGAACATTCTATCTCTCCATTAAACATTACTACAATTTTGGTCCTCAGAAAAGGCAGACTATGCTATGTCACACCATATATGCATTAGTGCTTCCTTATAGAAAACCTCACCTACCCTTGGCACTGTGGCAGCAGAGGTCAGAGGTCCACAGCTGTTCTCTGAAATGACCCTAACTCATCTTAAAAGCTTTCTCCAGTCAGTTTTTTTTTACTCTGACATGATATTAAAGTGAGTTTCAGGGAGTCATGAAGCCTATATTTTGATTACACATTCCTTGTAGCAGTCTGAATATCATCATCCATTAATGCACAGTGAGTGAGGTTTTGGTTCTGCTGAGAGGGAGAGAACATCAATATTTTATTTCTAAAGCTATGCAATTTAAAATGTTTCTAAATCGATTGTCTTCTGCAATGATTTTTTTTTTTCATGTTACTGGCTATAATTATAACTATGAAGCGAACCATATGACCAGAAAAATGAATTTAAAAAAATTATTTTTAGAGCTTTTCATTGCATAAATAGATATAGAAAACACATGTGATGATCATGGATTTATTTCAGTAATTGTTTTGTTCTCAAAGGTGCTGTATAAGCAGTATTACAATTGTTCAGTCCTACTCAGGTATGAAAATGTGTATCCTCCCTAGCTGTGCAACAAAACTTCGCAGTTACAGGCATCCTCTTGCTGACCAAACATGATTGCCTTCAACCAAGCTGCAAAGCACCTGTGTTCCTATTTGCCTTCGTGTACAGATCAGTGAGAGGCAAGAGAGGGCACTTCTTAGATGATGAATTTATTCCTCTGTGTGACAGAGCTATGTGAACTGGTGTGTTTTGTAGCAAGCATTAGATATGCTGTGCTGGTGTAGAGCAATAATAAATGATTCTCCCTTGAACTAAGAAGGCAACTAGAGTTATCTGTGGAAGACAGGTGGCATAAATACAACATGCAGCTAAAACAGGACTTGGAAATGGTCACCACAGACAAGTTAACTGGATATAAATTTACATGATATTTCCAATTGTAATAGAGGCACATTAAAATGCAATGTGCATATTCATATGCACTAAAATCATGTACAAATCAGAAAAAAGTAATCAGTAAATTCAAGCCCAAATTTATACTCTAAAGATCAGCTTGTAGTCACAACCAGATAATCCAAAAAGTACCTTATCCTGCACTTACTTCTTCCAATGCCAGTATTGATTTTTTCTTATGAACCTCTCTCAGTCATTTAACATACTGTCAAGGGGGCAATACTGATCATCGCCTGGAAACAAGAGCCCAGTCATGGATGTGGCCTAATGTCTTGGGTTATGGAACCAAAAATTCTATTTCATCTGTTGAAAGCAGTTGGGGAGATGTTTTTCTTTATCTCTTGTAACTCTGGGGGGAGGGGAGCAGGTGGCTTCTGATAATGGGCCAACTGTTATAACCAGGTGGGGCAGTGTTTCTTATCTCTTTCACCACTCGTCCTCCCTTGGGGGGATATTTTCTGCTAATGGACCATTAAGGCTCACTAAGGACATGACACATTCCATCATCCCATTGGGAGATGCTCCACCCCGTGGGGGGAGCCAACCATTCCTACCTGGATAAAAACTGAGACACAGGAACACAAGGTATCTGGTTCCCCTGGATTCCCAGAGGAAGACCAGACCCTTCTCACCATCACTGGACCCCTTTCTCTCAGGATCATCTCTGCTCCAACAGAACCACATCTGCCACTCCAGGAGGATTTACCTTTGGACTGCTTCCAACACCCTGACCAACAGGGCATCAGGTTGTAGCTCTGACTCTGTCAGGGTTCTCCAAAATTGTTGTTTGTTTGCTTGCTTGTTTGTTTTACTACTACATTTGCATTGTTAATATTCCTAGTAAAGAACTGTTATTCCTATTCCCATATCTTTGCTTGAAATTGCAAAGATTATAATAATTATAATAATTTGGAGGAGATGAGGGGTTTACATTGTCCATTCCAAGAGAAACTCCAGCTTTCCCTGGCAGATACCTGTCTTTCAAAACCAAGACACCATAACACAAAGGAGCAGGAAGAAAGTTGGCTGGTGGAAAACCCTTGATCAAAACAAAATTAAAAAGTTTTCGCTACTATCTGGAATGTGGAAGTAGGGAGGCTATCTCTGACTTCAATTGGGAACAATCTCTTTGGATTAGGATTAGTGAAGTTCATCCTTGTTTAATCTTTTCATGAAATGGAAACTGAAAAGCAACCTGCAACAGATTGTTTCCTTGCTTCTAAATCTCCCGACCCCAAACCTCACCAGATGAGCTCTCAAACACTGAGCACTTGATTCCCTCACATGGATCTGGAATGAGTTGCCAGGTCATACACCTGCATCTTTAATGAAAGCACCCGTAAAAGGGAGAGCAGAGGAATGAAATTATGGGGATTAGTGAACTAATTTCAGCTTTTCCAACAACCGTCTGGAAGTCTCAGCACCTGACTGCTAATAAGGCAGCCCTGGAAAATGGATCATCTGCAGGCATTATATTTACAGTGGTTACTATTGCCTTTCTCCATGATGCATTGCAAGTCTTTTGCACTATTTTATTCGCTTAATAAAATGATGTATTGGCACACTCAATTAATACACATTCTCCACAGTAATTTTCACATCTAATGCTTTGATTTTACCTTCCCAATATTATGAGGCTATTGTTGCAACTTGGTAATTTTATTCTAAATTTTTGTAATACTGAATTTTCCAGTAGGTTTGGAGATAGGTTCCTTATTCATGTTTTGGGGTAATAAGGGTAGTTTGACTGGCCACACATCTCAGTTGTGCCAAGCAGAAACAGGCTTACCTGCTGTGAATACAGAATTTTCTGTCAGGAAATTGGGTGAAATAATGAAGAAGACTGAAGCCACAGCACTTCAGCCAGCTTCTACACCTTTGTTTAAGAAAAACTTGCTAGTTGTTGACACTTTGTTTTTACATGTGTACTTCAATTAGTTCAATGGTTTCCAGCAAGAAAAGTAATTCATTCTTTGATGGTTTTTGTAAAAATAATAAATCTACAAAACCTTGTAAATACATTCCCATCTTATAATTTGTTTATTTGATTCAGTGTGCCTTGTCTCTTTACTTTGAACTTGCTCATACTCCAGTGTAGTTGCTTTTAAAACTACTCTCTGAAATTCTCTGTTGCCATGTGCTAAATTACTTTTGAGAGCAGTCTTACTATAGCTGATTCATCCTTTGAATATAAGGAAAAATGATGCTGATAAACTTAAGGAAGAATGTTAAAATGATGGTACTTTATAGATAAGGCTTTGCACATATGGTGATAGAGGAAAGCAGAGAAAATTGTATTTGCTGCTGAACTGTGAAAGGTAAAACAAATAGCTGTGGGAAGGATTTTTTTTATGAATAAAGGATTTTCTAAAAGCTTAGCATTAAACAAAAAACAACCACAAACCCCACAACCCCCAAATCAAAAACCAAACAACTACAACAACAACAAAACCAACAAACAAACAAACTCAAACAAAAATAACCCCATCTCCAAAAAAACCTACCCCTACAAAAAATCCCTAAGAAATAGCCAGTCTCCAGAAGCAATAATTACAGATACAGAACAGTGTTTTTGTCTTCCCCATAAAGTCTTTCAAGCACCCTCTGGGAAAGGAGCAATAGTTTACTAACTCATTTATATAAAAAATTAAAATATTCTGGAATATTTGAAAGGCATATCAATCACTTAACTCTTGTTAATGGCCTTTCCAGAAAAAAGAATATTTACTTTTAAGCCTTTTTATTATGTCAAGTCATTCTGGGATATTAGCCCTAACTGCAACCTGCAAGTTATATTTTAAAGCCACATCAGCTGCTAAAAATATTTTTGGAAAACTGTTTAATTTTTCCTGCACCCTTCTTAGTTTGGTTTTTTGCAAGAGTGCAAGAGTGGCCTCTGATTAAGACATTTGTGTCTACAGTTGCAGACCACACAAAAGACACTGTTCCGTGTAGTCATCCTCATGAGACACTACTAACACTAAGGTCCTTTTTTACACATTGTACTAAGATACACTGTACATTGACCACTAAGATAATCAGTATCCTAGGTGAAAAAAAAAATGCTACATTTAGAACTTAACTCTGCCACATATACCATCATATTCAAACCAAACATTTCTTTCATGTCTATAGCACAATTTATATGAAATGATGTGTCTACATTATGTATACATATACAAAATTTGAACTGTCTTTTAATTATTACCTCCCTACTCATTTCCACTCCTTAGTTTGCTTATAAATGTCTGAGGTTGTTTAAGAAGCCAGTTGACATCTCAAGCCTAAACTGGAATAGAACCCAAAGCAAACTATTCCTTCATCCAAAAGTTTTATTTTTTTAGTTTTTCAAGCAGGCTAAACAGACTTGAACCAAGCATCAAGGATCATTTCGCAAAGATTGAGAAAGTGGTGAGAATTATAGACATACTGTTATTCTCTAACTTTCCCACTGAAGACACATAGCTAATGCCACTTCATTTTTTGATCAAGCTCCAAATATTTAAGTGATTTATTGTTCTGGCAGCTAGGAGCAGCTTGTCATTTTGGCAATATCTGAAGTCCTGGCATTACTTTCAAAAGTGGCAGAAGATTAAATTTTTTTTATTATTATCTTAAGCACACAAGAGACTGAATTTGAATTTGCAATAGTTTAGAAATCAAAACGCATTTCCCTGGAAGAAATAAACTTCTGTGTTCTATGGGATTGTTCTTTGGAAATTGTTATGCTTGAATTTTTTTCTATTCATGCTGTTAATCCAAAATTTTAGAAATGTTCATTCTTTTTGTGTGAGTAACAGAATCAAAGCAGATTTTATTAACAAATTCTGTTTTTGAAAGAAACATATAAATAAGTGTCTACTTAAGTTGGTTTGGCCTGCATTGTCTTTAGAATAATTGCCTTTTGCTCTTTATTTCCCTCTATTTCCCCTGAAAAGAACTTTAACTTACAGTCCTTATGACTTTTTCCCTCAACATTGCAATATTAATCTTATATTAACCATAAGAGTATAATAGTAAAATATACTCATTTTCATTTTCATCAGTTGTTCTTACATACATAGCACTCTAGAGATTTGTAAAATACTTACAAAGTACTCCCTGGCTATTCCTCAGAACACATTAGTTTTGCCAGGTTGTATCTCTTTTATCTATGCTTCAGGTTTCACTGAGAAATTACAAAATGTAATACAATAAAAATGACATATATACTATATATACTAATTTGAAAAAAAAATACAAAACACCTGTAAAAAATAATGCTGAATTAACTATGTCAATCCAGAAAAATTCCCTCTACCAGTACCAAAGAAGAGCCAGTATTATCAATAGAAAAAAAATTAATAAATCTGTGAGAAAGTAAGAATAAAGGTATTATTAAACCCAGACGTTGAGGCAAGATGAAGTGTTATTTTTTTTATTGTACTCTGATCTCTATTAGACTTAATGTGTAATTAGGTTCCTAAACTGCCTAGTATGGCCTTTTGCCCCCCTAAATAAGATTTATACTTCAGTCTGCTCTGCATTTTACTAGGAAAAGCAGACATGGCCCTTCATGATTGCACCTTTTCACTTTTTGTACTATGCAGAAATAAGAATTTGGGCAGTGGCACTCTGGCCAAATGAGGGTCTCCAATTTACTTTATAGTTGCAAAGGTATTACTCTTTTTTTTTTTTTTTTTTTCTTCTGAATATTTGATTTGAGACAGACTGGTTCACCAGTTCAGTTTCTTTTGACTAATTGACTAATTTCTATAGCTGACTAGTACATGTGGTGAAAAAAAAGAGCAGTGTACTGTAAAAGGAAATATGAGTAATTTGCAAACATTTTTCACTGTCCCTACAAATAAAATCGCCTCTTTTACATCTCTGTGGGTTCATATTTGCCTTGATACATTAATGAGATTAGAAAATGATTTATAATTTTTTGCTTTTGTGTTTCCAAAACTGAAAATTATGTAGTTGTCTTGTGATCCTGAGTTATCTTTTTTTACCCATACTCAATGGAATAATTATTTAGCCAATGAAAAACATTGCTTATTAAAGCCTCATGAATACACAGCTGAAGAAACTAGAGAGACAAAATCTCTAATATTCATAAAGTGATAAACAAAATTTTCAGGTCCTGCTACTAGGAAAGTACAGCTCTTATTTGGATTTTTAAAAATCAAGATTATGAAACAAATTATATCCAGATCATAATGAGCATTCATTCCACCTAAAGTTTAAGGTGCCTATTGGCATAGAGAACTCAAGAGGATCCATAAAGAGTGTGTGGATGAGCACTTCAATAGTGATTGCTAATAACCCAAACAAAGAGAAATAGAAGAATTGACAAGAACATAATAAAACATATGATTTACACTTAAATGAATGTTTCTGCTCAACAAATTTCACTACAAAAAACAATGAATTATGGTTGTTTACACCTGTTCTATCTTCCCTTGCTTTATAATCTGCTTTTATCTCTGCTTAAAACTGTACATGTTACTGCAGGATGCTTAATAAATCATAAATGACACCAGAACATCTCACTGTTTTTCTTACTGTAGAAGAATGACATCACTGCCTCACTTGTTATACTGATATTAAAATGTTGTCTACCAGATTTGATATTGTTCCATCACAATTTTATGCTCTTACACTCTGATCCAGAAAAGCCTGGAAAACTGAAGGTCACTTACAAAAAGAATCATCTACTATATTCACATAAAAAAACTATGTAATTTTTACTTTTTTTCCAGATTAGAACACATGTGGAATAAAGTTTAATAAGTTTAAGGATTATTGCATGCAAATGAGTGAGCTAAAATTGTTTTTGTCTTTTTTCTTCTTCCCCACCCCCCCAAACCCCCGCCATACTTCTTACTGTCTCAATGTAATTATACATCCACAAGGTGTAAAATAATTCTAATTCTGAAAAGATGAAGTGGAACAGTTGTGCTGTGTTGAGAAGTGGCTGAAATAAGATGAGAGTTGCCTTGGATCAGACTTCACAGGTGGGACACTGCTGTAGGTTCCTGCTTTAACCACATGATCAAGAAGAATCAGACAAAGGTTTCTTTGGACAGCAGAAAGAAACCTCATGTTCATGACTGGTACTTATGGGGAACTTCAACCAACATGATACCTACTGAGAAGAAAATAAGCTTGGGTGTGAAGAACACAGAAGGCTTCCACAGCATACTTATGACCTTTTCTTGACGCAGGCAATTGACAGACTGACTAGGGAGATGGTCTGCTGGATCTGTTCATCACAGATGAAATGGTCAAGGACGTGAAGGCCAAGGGCAGCCTGGGCTGCAATGACTATGAAACTGTGAAGTTTAAAGTCCTGAAGAACATAAGCAGAAGAATTATAAATAATAGAATTAAACTCCTGTATTTCATGAGAACCAATTTGCAATTACCTAGGGATCTGCTTAGCAGGACCCCGCTGCCAACAACTTTTGGAATGTAGAGGCCCAGCAATCCTGCTTGATTTCTAAGGGAACCTTCTTCTATACATTCAGACATTCAGAAAGCAAAGCAAGCATAGCAGAAGGCCAGCAGAGATAAACCGTGACCTCCTATCTGAGTTTAAAAGATAAAAATGAAGTACCCAGAGGATGGGTAAGGACACACTACTCATGACAGATTTAGAAATGCTGTGCTGCAGGCAGGAATGGAGTTAAGAAAATCACAGCACAGCTGGAATTGCAAAGAAGTGAGGGAGTAAATTGGGTGAAGAGAGATTTTATACATCCAAATTACTCAGATAGCAAAAGACAGACTAAAGAGTGTTTGGCACAGTGTTCAGTAGGACAAGGGATCTAATCATTCTGTGACACAGATCTGTCTTTCATCTAATGATGAAAGACCAACATACTCAAAGACCTTTTTGCTTTAGTTTTTACTGGAAAGGCCTGCCCTCTGGCCTTTCAGTTCCTCAGGGCTAATAGAGGTCAATGGTAGTGAAGCACCCTCAGTAGAAGAAGACAGAGCTATGGGGGCATAGAATCTGATGGGATGCAACCCAGTGTGCTGGGGGACCTGTTCAATGTCACTGCAAGGATGCCTCCATCAAATTTGACACATCACAGAAGCTGAGGGAGGCTCTGAATGATTACAAATGAGCACAAATTACTTACTGCTTCAAGAAGGGCAAGAAGGGAAATACTGTCTAGTCAGCTTGCCTCAGTACATAAAAAAGTTATGAAGCAAATTATTCTCAAAACCAGACCTACTCCAAGTGGAGAGTGAGGCATACATTCTTCAGATATCCCTTTCTACCTAAATTATTCTATGGTTGTGATTTTTGCCCTAAATCAGCACTGTAAATTCATTGTCAAGCTCACTAGTGGAAAGAGGACCTGACACTGGTTCCTGGATTCAATACTGTTTAGTGCCATGAGAAACCACAATGTGATAGGTGGAAAGCTTGTCTGCTATGTTTGAACAGATATGGTTGTATTTTGATGTTGTACATTCCAACTACTAGTGATGTAATTATCTCTTGGTATGTGTATCTGTGAGTAAATCATACAAAAAACTATATCCAAATCCCTCTTCCTATTTGTTCTCCAAATGAAATTAGTCTGAAGACAAGAAAATGAAAGTGAACCAAAGAAACAATAAGTTAGGAATGTTTTTATGGTATTATAGGCAGTAAAATAAGTCCTTTAAGCAAGTAGGTTTCTAAATCACCAGTCCAGGTTCTACATTTAATAAAAAGGAACAATTAAATGACTTCACTATCAAAGTGCTCAAATAAGAAACTATGAACAGCTCATTCTCATATAAGTCCTTCTGAAGGAGCTTCATTACCTACAGAAAGTTGTACAAGTGCCCATATTTAATCTTCTCTTTGAAATAAAAAGAAAATAAATGTGTTCATTCCAGAGATCACACTATATCTGTAACCCTGAAATGTTTACTCTGTCTGTGCATGAATAAAGCAACATATCAATAAACTATGAGACCAGTGAATTGAAACATTATACACAAAAACTGGTTCCCAACAAAATTTTCGCTTAAGAGAATTGTCTACATATGTGCATCCCAGTTGAAGTGTTATTACACTTGTGTCCAAGGACTTTTTCTCTGCATGTTACTGATTTAGCTGTATTTTTCAAGAAAACTGCAATATATATTGTAAACACAGAATAACATTTAGATATTAACATAATCTTAAAATTCCATCAAATACAGTCAATAGATCCCAATTTCATGAAATGTTTTGATTTTCACAACATTTACTTTCTGATAATAAAAAATGTATTTTAATGCCTGAAGTTGAGTAAATTAGATTGGTAGTGTGTTTTATGAAAAGAAATTGTCTTCTATAGTACTATGGTTTTCAGCCCTACACAGTGTTACAATGAAAACTGGACAAAATTTGTTGGAAGTGGTTAGCAACCCTTCATTTAGAATGTCAATGGAGGAAGCAGTTCAATTACTTTTCAGAGCAATGACTAAAACAAAAGCAATTTCTAGTTACAGGCTATACTATACATCAGGCAGTTTATAAACTCAGGAACTAAGAAGAACAAATGAAACTGATTGTAAACCTAAGATATTATGATTGAAAACAGAGATAAGACAAAATTACTTGTCATAGTACAGGAAATGTAAGGAAAAGTTCTTTAGAGATAGATCTCATCTCTTCCACTTCTACCATTAATGATTTGCCGAAGTCCTCAAAACTGTGTTTTTTTAAAGCACATATTTGAATGTACATTAGAACATTCTGTCCAGCTATCTTGAACTGCAATTCCAGAATAACATGCAAAGCACTAAAATCCATTTAGGATATAATTTGTCTACACTAAAAATATGATTGTCTACCATGTGATCCTATTTAGTGTCTCTGTTATTCCATTTCTTCCCAATTGCTTATTCTCATGCTATAATCATAGCTTCTGCCTGAAACAAGAGTTAACATTTTTCTGAAGAACATTTTCATCAAAAAATTTTTAGACTCCTCTCTTTTTTAACAATTTCTTTCAGTTAACCAACTCCCTCTCCTGCATCTGTCAATTGCACAAGATCAGGATCAGTAACTTTCTTGCTCATTATTGTGTTTGCAAAGCAGAAATTTCTTGGGTGATTCTAACCCTGCAGGAGGCTCGGGAGCTCAAGCCTCGATAAAGTTGCTCAACTCAGTTGTATATCCATAAACTGTGCTATATTCAACCACTGAGGAGCCTGAACCAAATGATAGCATAGCAGTGGCTTTGTGCTCTCTCTTTTGATATTCAGGAACTAATGATGTGTGCACTCCATGGGACATGGAAAATACTTTATTCTATCCTCTGTGTGACAGAATTCAAGCAAGTTCCATAGTACTCAACACTGACTTCTTAAATGAGCTGTTGTCAGTTTCTGCTTCTTATGCTGAAGATGTATCACTATGCAGGAAAAAATATGAGATTCATTCACATCGATTTTGTTTGTATCAGTCAGGTCTTTATATAATGACCATTGATTTATGCTACAAAGGCAGGGCCACTGGCAATTACCAACTTTCTATCCTTACAAGCAGTACTGCAGTTGCTGTGTTTACATGCAGTTCATGCCTGAATAAGTATTGTTAAAGAAGAGCTTGCTAAATTAGTTCAGGGAATCACACAGCAATTTCATCTAATTGCCATTTGTCAGAACTTTATTACAATCACTGAATATTTTTAATTCTATTAAGAAAGGGAATATATCAACTCACAATTTCATAATATGACAGAGACTCCAGAAAAAGAATTCCATGATTTATCATTTCAAAGTGTACTCCTAGTATCAAATATTGCTTGTTATTTAAAATTACCAGCAGTTAAGGGGAAAAGCCTTTGTTACCTCTTGTGGTGTTGCTTTATGATTTGTTACTGTTTTAAATATACCAAATTTGACCTGATCATTTCCTTCCTATGTTCAGCCATACAAAGAATACAGAGAGGTAGCTTTACTAAATATTGAATTTTTAGACAGTTCAACTGAAGGCAGATGAATTAAATGAAAGTGGAGAATCAACAACACCTTTTCTACCTGCTTTTTAAAAGAAAGCTGCTGCAACTGAAATTTCTGCACGTACTCTTAAAAATCCCACAGCATCAGATTGGGCAACTCATGAGTGCATTTTCTGGATTATGATTAAGTTAATGGGAAGGATAGGCATCAGGCAGGAAAAAGATAATACAGTACATAAAATTCATGCATTGCAGCATCCACTGTTGACATTAGCCTCATATCCTAGTTATTTTTTCTGACCTTTATATTTCTTGCCAAGTCATAAGTTTTTTAAGAGAAATTGTCTTGCTGTTGAATAATTCATACACAGTTGTGCATTAAGTTTTTTTTATTATTTTTGACATAGAGAAGAACCAAACTGGCCTTATGTCCTACTAAAAATCTATGAAAATATACTAGAAGATAGTTCAATGTTCATTCACTGCAAGGTAATTTGATGCTGTACCTTACAGAAAGTGTAAATATGAAACTAGTCAGGCCTAGCACATATAGGAGTAGACCTGTAGTTCAGTCTTTAGTGACGGAGACCCAAATTACCTAGTAATTTCAGTCACCTTTTCCTCACATGCTGCCAGTTTAATAATTAGTATTTTCTACTGTAGGCAGTAAAAAATTCTGATGGCTTCAGTTTGGATTTATGAAGTTAGTTTACTCGTTGATGAAACAGTCTTCAATATGCAAATGATTCACTCAGAAATTATTTAAAAATACCTCCCAGCTAGTAAGGATTGCAATTAAATAGTAATTAAACAGAGATATTGCTCTGTGAAAATCATCATACTGCTCTGTTGAGACACTTGAGTTTAGAAATAAAGTTTACATAAAACATCATTGTTTACTAAATTAATATGTGTATTGTATTACATAAAAAAGTTTGTGTTTAATCTTTTCAATTTATCTGTTTATGAAGCAGCCACACAATTTGAGGGAATTTTATACACTTCCCCCATCTGCAAAATATTGTCAATCTTCCACTGTTAGAAAAGCCTATTGTTGACATCAAGATATAATGAGCTCCAACAAAGACAAGGATCCACTTTGCTTCCATTTGTTTTATCACAAGGCAGTGAGATCCTTCACATACCCTCACTTAGAAGAGTTCACAGCCATGCTGACATCCTGCCTTGGTATCCTGCCTACAGCACTTCACTTTGCCACTGCATGGGCATTTTGGTTCCTGGGGGAGAACTGGCACAGTGGTGCTGAAAACATCCTTGGACTGACCACAAAACCACAAGGAGCTGCAACGTCATGTCTTACCCTGGGCTTTTTCAGACAGGAGGGGAAACTGAGCAGAAGCAGAGCAGTCCTTCCTCTGTTAAGTCACATAACTTTGTTTGTGAAACACGTTTCACTAAATTTGGAGCTTATCCACTATTTTGCCCTTCTTCTACATCTCTCTAGTATATAGGAATTTCATTCTACATCTATCATTTATTTACAGGAAAAGGAACACTTTAAGAGTAATTAGTGAGTTACATAAAAGATGTACCTTTACTCTCAATCACACTTTTCAAACACAGATTGATCTAAATACATGTCCTTCATGTTTACTGACTGCTGTATGATCGTCACCAATAATTAGTAGAGCATTTCCCTGGCACACTGGCCTTTAGGGTTTTTCGGTTTTTTTGGGGTTTTTTTCCTGATTTCTAAAATAAACTGTTTTATCTCAGGATGGGACAAAATATTTTTCTAGATAATTCCATGAAAAGGAATATGAATGGTATCAAAACATTTTCCCTAATATATTCTCTATTTTTCCCTTTTTCTTTTTTTTTTTTGAAGAGCATGGCTCCATAGTTCAATATGACTTGCTTTATTAAATGGTCCACTCATTTTAACATCATTTGATTTNCCATAGTTCAATATGACTTGCTTTAATAAATGTTAAATAAATGCTTTATTAAATGTTAACTCATTTTAACATCATTTGATTTGATTATTTTTTTTTTTGCAAGAAGAATGCACATAAGATGATTAAGGGAGAGAATATGGATAAAAATGACAACAAAATTTATCTCACCAAAGTAATGTATATTCACTGTCCTTACTAAAGTATTGCAAGATGAAAAATAGAAATCACCATTCCTGGTGAAAATGTCAATCTTTCACCTAAGTCTACTATTCTGCTGTTCACAGAGATTATTCAAATTAATCTGTCTGGTATCAGGTAATATTTTAAGAAATTCTAACTGAAATGGCATCAATGAGCAATACTCATAGACTGAAAAAAAATTAAGATCTATTAAAACCATACATTTTATAGACAAAATTACAGCATATCCCATGCAGAATCAAAAAACCACCTGTCCTGTTTTTATGTGCCCATATCGAATTAAATTATGTTCCTTCCTATACCCAAAATTCTATCAATCTCTATCTCTCTCAGTCTCACATTGAATATTTCCATTTCTCATTCTGCCCTTCTATTTTTCCTCCTCTCCCTATACTGTCTCATGCTCCTTCACCAGCCTTCAAGGCGGAATGTTTTTTACTTCACCTCCCTTTCTTCCACCCCTATGACTGTTTCTTCCTATTATGTGTTTTCCTCTTTCACTCTTCACATTTCTTTCAGTCTCGTATTCTCCTCTTATCAGACTGTATATGAACTTTGCTGCAAGCATAGTTGTATGAAATGATTTTCAGTGCTGCCAGCAGGTGGAAGAGTGTGGCTTTTATGGTCCTTCATGTGAACCAGATTAAAAGTCTCCGGCACAAGTGACCTGTAGTCAAAAGCAAACCTTATGTTGCAGTCATCGTACTCCACACCTTAGTTTCAGCATTCCATAGAGCCTACACATAAGAGGCCTTGTACAGGCCTTGTACATAGACAAAGATAATTGCCTAGGATAAATTCCCATTCACACAATTCCCCAGGGGCACCCCAAGCAATACTATACTTTCCCTCAACCTAGCAGAACCAGAAGTGACCCTGCCACTTCATTCATTTGTAAATCAGAACATTAAACTTTTCTCAGTGGATACATCAAAGGATTTACAGAGCAGAGAACAAAACAGCTCCAGTTGCAAGCATTCCCCTAAGGATTGAAACACCATGTGTTAGCAGATACTAGATATTTCAACAAATGTAAAAAAGGATAATGGTGCATAAAATCATAATAACTCAAGATAAGCAGCAAATTAACACAACTTTTTTATAAATTAGCTATCTTTATAAAAGCACTCCATTTACTAACAGCTCAGTCGATACCCAGTCTCTGACACTGAACAATGGTTTCGACTTCCCAGAAGGCTGCTCACTCTATCTGCTTGGTTCAATAGGACACCTTGGCAGCTCTGCTCTTCTGGGGCTGTGACAGCCTTGTTCAGACAAACAGCAGAAGCCTGAGCAGGAGAACCATTTTCTGCAGGTACATATTGCTCTGTATATACAAGCATTTCCAGAATACTTACTGGATTCCTGTTCTTTGCTACATTTACAAAGAAAGCTGCTATAAAAGAAAAGCTAAATTTAGCAATCTTTTCCAATAGTTAGACAGTTTTATATGGTAAAAATATTTTTTACCATTTCTATATGGTAAAAAATAATTTTCTTCAGATGATTTTTCTCATAGTGCTCTAGTTAATTCTAAATGAGGGCTGTGGTGGATTTTGATCCCAGATCTGCTATACTTAATTGAAAAGATGAGATTAAAAATATTCCCAATGGTCAACCATGCCACAGTGTAAGATTACATTAAATATGCCAATCATTGGGTTCAGGCAGACAGGCATAAAAAACTGCAGAACTTAAGTTTTATTATTAATGCTAAATTGACTGTCACATCAGAATAGCAATATTCCATGTCTTGCTTTAAATAATAATGCATTTCCTAAATTGAACTCTTATTAATATGATTAGGTGATAAAGTAAAAAGTAATGACCCAAGTGAATTCATAAGCATTTCCTGTACTAAGTCACACTGAAAAATTAATTTTTATAAACTAATTAGACATCCTGCTTCAAATATTGCATTCTTAATAATTTTCATACATATACATATACATATACATATACATATACATATACATATACATATACATATACTTATTAAGGGTTCCTTATCCAATTTTTAAAATAGCTTTATAAATCTATCAAGTACTAAGTGGAAACAATAAAGAAAGAAGTAATTAAAATACAATCATTACTTTAAAAGGTACAACTATTCTTACTGACATTGCAGTATAAATTGCAGTACAGCATGTCAACCTTTGGAAAGTGTGTTCAGGAGAGGCAATGACAGGCTTCACAGCTGTGTTTAAATGGGTACTCATGTGCAAGGGCTATAGCAATGCTTTGAATCAGAGCTTTATGACAAGTGTGTACCAAAACTACTTCAAATATGTATATTCTTGACAGAGAAATATACATCAATGCAGGTAACTTTTCTAACTGTTATAGATGATTGTAAGTGCTCCATGCAGTAGTTTCATTTAGGATTATACTGTCAATACTTTCAGTTGAGATATTGAATGCATAAGCTGGAGTACTACTAAAAGCAACAGCATATACTACTATGGAACTTGAGAAAGCTTTATTTTTTTAAAAAACTAAATTCTCCCATCACTTCCCATCTTAGTATTGAGAAGACATATTAGCTGCAGCTCTTCTTGAGAGCTCAGATTTTAGGTACGAGACCAGAGTTTCATTTATCTGGCACAACTGGGCAGCCAGGGGAAAAGAAAAACACTCCATCCCTCTGACAATTCACTTGACTCATACAGTAGCTGCATCATACTTTTGCGCTTATCTGCCTAAGGTTGATGTTATCTTACATACTTATAAGAAATAAACCTTTCTTGAATATGATGCAATACTCTAGAGAACTATTTCAAGCCAATTATAAGATGCTTTTCCAAAACATACTCTCCGAATGTGTAATTCTGGAGATATATTTTCTTTATACAAGCTGGACAAGAAAGTCAAGTTTGGAAGAGAAAGTATGTCATATTTCTAGTTTTTCCACAGCAGAAATAAGAAGCAGCATTGCCAAGATACATAACCTTTTGTATTCTTGCTCTTTAAGCTGCTTGCTTTCTGTTAAAGTGCTAAGATTTATTAATGCCAAATTATTTGAGATGGTCTGACCAGCATCCTACATATTTAATACCACACTTAACAGAAATATGTATTCCACATTCTAACCATCCAATTATCAAGAGCTACTCAGACAACTGCTATTCAAATTGCCAAAAGCAATGTATATCTACAGCTACATATATATTAAAATATGTCCTCCTGTGTTGTATTGAATTCTGTTTCATTTTTTCTGTGATATTTAAATAACTCACTTTAGTATATGAAGAAAAAGACTATTGCTAGGTCTGTGGCCCTTGATCACAGACCAGCTTTACAATATAAGTAGCTGCCCAAAGTAAGAAGATCTAGATGCAAAATAATTTAATGCCTATGTACTGCAAGATTGAACTAATTTTGGTTTGACTAGGGCAGTAACATCTAAAGAGTTCCCATTTTGAGTCACCTTCCTATTCATCACCATAAATTTACAATGTATTATTTGCTTGGTGTTAAAAAACCATAAAAACAAACAAACAAACAAAACCACAAACAAACAAAACCCCAATCAAACAAAAAAAACATTTATCAACATCAGAAGCTTTGGTTTGACTCTTATTGAGGTTGAAATGCAAATGTCAGTGTATTGGTTTTGGCTGGAGTAGATTTAACTATTTCTTTCAGCTCACATGGTGCTGTGCTTTGGATTTGTGCTGATAGCAGTGGGGATGTTTCAGCTATTGCTGAGCAGTGCAGCAGGGACAAGGTCCTTTGTGTTTCTCACCCCAGCCCACCAGCAAGGAGGCTGGGGGTGCACAAGAAGTTGGGAAGAGACACATCCAGGACAGGTGACCCTAACTGACCCAAGGGATATCCCAGACCATATGGTGTCATGCTCAGTACACAAGGGGAGGAAGAGGGGAGCAGGGATGAAGAATAAATGAGGTTATTCTAAGTTAAAGCATTTGTTTTCCCAAGTAACGGTTGCATGTGATGGAGCCCTGCTTTCCTGAATGTCTGCCTGCTAATAGGAGCAGTGAATGAATTGCTTGTACCACTTTGCTCAAGCGTGCAGATTTTTCTTTACCTATTAAGCTGTTTTTATCCTCCTGCTTGCCGCTCTCATTCTGTTGCAGGAAGAAGTGAGTGTCTGGGTGGGACAGGAAGACAGCTGCCAGTTAGAACTAACCCAGAGCAGTCAGTGTAACACTTCTGCTGCTCACAACTTTCTCAGATATCTTTCTTTTTAGTTACAGATTATGGCATATTATGTCTTGAGACACTAAGATGATCTTTTAATGTATTTATTTTTTAACAAGTAACAAGTAAAAATAAATAGTTCTAGAAACATTGTTTTTCTCCATTTTAAAATGAATGGAACCCATTTCTCTAAAAACCTTATGTTCGTGTCTTTATATTGTAGAAACAAATGTTCTATGAAACTTTGATTAAAGTTTGATTGTTCCTAGTTGGAAGGAGGTTTATCTGATCATTCTTTCATCTTGCAGCAGTAACATTTTTTGTCAAGATATGATCTGGAAAAATCTGTCTTTTTTGCTTTCCAACATAGTGCTAAAATGTACAGTTCTGAAAGCATACAGAAGCAAGCAAGGAAAAAATGCTCAGAATTCTTCTCATACCTGTACACCTGCAGAGCCATGAAATAAACTCTGGTTTTGTGTAAGAATTTATAGATTTATATTGGTCAGCATTCCATACTATCTTTCTCTAGTTCAGGGGAAAAAAAAAAAAATCTGTATGCAGACAGTTTCCAAGGAAGGAGAATAAACAGAATCTGGAGACACTTGCTACTGTGAGACACATAATTGAACACCACAGGAAAATGATCGCTGCAGAAACTGTTAAAGTAAAACTATATTCTGCACGCTTTTCATCTGCTAAATCACACCATGCTGAGAAGCACCTACTGGCTGAGCCTCACACAGATTCCTGAGGCACTTCACAAATGAGCAAGTCACAGTTGGAGGCAGTGGAATTGAGTTCCAGAGAGGACAACAAAGCTCGAAGCTACAGGTTCTCTTTTTAATAGCATGTTCAGATCATCACTCAGTCACTGATCAATCTTGCCACTTCCAGAGCTGTAATAAGCCATGAAACACATGGCAAAGGATCACAACATAAGGTTCTTGTGTTACTTTACTTAATAAGAGTAATCTAGTCCCAGACTACCATTGAAATCATGCCCTTGAATTTGCAATAGAACTGAATGAAAAGAACTAATTGTGTAAGATTAGGGATCTTTCATTCACATTACTGAAGGAGCTCCCAGGAAACAAGCAGTCACTAATCTAGCATCTCTGCTTTCATCTGTGGGGTTGAGACAATCCCTGCACATCAAGGATTTTTGACTTTATGTATTTGAATTCTATTTTCCATTTAGTTTTCATAGAATAACAGAATATGCTGAGTTGGAAGGGACTCAAAAGAATAATCAGCTCTCAGCCCTGCACAGGACAGCCCCAAGAGTCACACCATGTGCCCAAGAGTGTTGTTCAAATGCTTCTTGAACTCTGTCAGGCTCGGTGCTGTAACCACACCTTGAGGGAACCTGATCCAGTGCCCAATCACCCTCTGGGTGAGGAACCTTTTTCTAATATCCAACCTAAAACTCCCCTAACACAACCTCAGGCCATTTCCTCAGGTCCTGTCACTGCTCACCACAGAGAAGAGATCAGTGTCTGCCCCTCCTCTTCCCCTCACAAGAAGCTGTAACTGCAGTGAGGTCTCTCCTCAGTCTCCTCCAGGCTGAACAGACCAAGTGACCTCAGCTGCTCCTCATACAGCTTCCCCTCAAGGCCTTTCACTCTCTTTGTTGTCCTCCTTTGTACCCTCTCTCTAATAGTTTAACATTTTTCTTATAGTGTAGTATCTCAAACTGCACACAGTATTCAAGGTGAGGCCACCACAGTGCAGAGCAGGACATTTCCCTCCCTTGCCTGGCTGGCGATGCCTGAGGATAGGGTTGGACTCCTGGCTGCCAGGGCACTGCTGACTCACATTCAACTTTCTGTCAACCAGGACCTCCCAGAGCCCTTTCCACAGTACTATTTTTCCATTATTTTATTTTATTTAAAGGTTAGATATTGTATACAGCACGTTATTTTGCAATCTATTTTTATTTATATATTTATATATATTTGTATATTTGTATATTTGTATGCATATTTATTTATTTCTATATTTAATTTCAAATATTGATTTTAAAAGATACCTACCTAAAACTTTAAGTTGTCCAATATCTTTAATAATAATAATAGTGTGGAATTTCAGTTCTTGAGATTTTATGAGTATTCTAATAAATAAATCATCTTGAATATTGTTTTTTCTTGTATTGTAAGGGTTTGTGTAGCAACTTCTGATATACCAACTACACTGATACACCTAAACCAGAGACCTGTCTTCATCTAAGTGCGGGAGTAAACCAGTAGCAAAATCACCAAACTAAATTCTGGTTAAGCATGAAGATGATTGTACTCTTACTGCAGTTTTATTGGTACAAGTATGTGGGCAGCATTTTTGAAGCCAATTTGTTGAAATGAGCCAACTCTCCCCACCCTCTTCTCATAGCCATCTTAGCTAACAAACTGCTGGATCACATCAACCACCCACTACTTCACTATTCTGGCTAAAGCGGCCAGTAACAGACATTTTGGGAGAAGTGTTGAAATAGAGCAAGCATTCCATGATAAATAATATGCCACTAAGTCATACCCTTTCAGCTTCCAACAGGGGCTCAGGGGCTTCTTAAGTCCCAGGTAGGTTCTGTGTATTTATTAGTCATCAGGTTTGTCATAATTTTGTTGTGACTTTTAGTTGTTCTTTCAGTCTATAAAGTTCCGTGAATGAAGTTTCAGGGCTCTGTGTAAATTAAGCCTTGACTGGGGAAAGCCAATTCAGAATGTAACAGTGACAAAAGCATTACTGTTGGTCTTAAAATATACTGAGTATGAACTGCGAGCTGCCTCTGGTGTCATTCACTGTTAGTGTGGAAGTAATGACCACAGTCTGCTTCCTAAGGATAAGTCTGTATTGGGAGGTTTGTGCCAAATTCGGGTTCTTATGTGAATTGCAATTTGCTAGCGATTGTGTGCTAACTCCCTCCATAAATAAGACATTATTAGTACACCTGAAACCCGAATTAATAAAGCAAGAGAAGCAGGCATTTTCAAAGTCTCACTGATAGCTAGTGCAGTAGTCACCAGGCAAAGGCAAGGGCTCTGGACTGTTTTCTACCCCTCTCAAAACATGGAATCAGCCAAGCCTTTAGATTTCAGAACTTCATGAGTTCAGTGACTAAACTAGGTAGTTATAATGTTAATGTTCCTGAAAGGCTCTGAGAAAAGAGTTGTGTTGGATTTGGTGGTTTTTTTTTTAGTTTGTGGTTGGTTGGTTTTTTGTTTTTTTTTTTTTTTTTTTTTTTTTTTTTTTTTT
>VWYO01009934.1:57547-77022 GCA_013400275.1 Rhadina sibilatrix
TTTTTTTTTTGTTTTTTTTTTGGTTTTTTTGTTACTTTTTGTGTTTTTGTTTTTGGGTTTTTTTGTGTGAGAGATGAAATAACATTTTGTTTCAGCCTGAAAATACTGCTGAGTAAAAGAATGAAAGCTGTTGGTTCTGTTTCCTATTTGTTGTTATCTATGTTTTGGATGTGTTTTGTTTCATCTGTTGGATGTTGTTGAGAACTGGGAGAGGGGCAGGGTTGAAGACAGGACCAAAAAAGGAAGAAGGATGAGAGAAGATAGGAGAGGAGAGAACAGTAAGCAATTGGGAGAGAGTATATGCTCCTGAGTAGCATAGTAGGGTTTTTTTGTTGTTTTGTGGGTGTTTTTGTTTTTGTTTTGTTTTTGTTTGCTTAGAGGACTATCTGCACTGAATTGTATCAAAAAGTGAGTTATTTCTAACGTTCTGTTTCAAATTTTAAAAATTAACTAGACTGTTCCGCATTTACTGCTGTAGTAACAACATCCTCAAAGACAGCCAGTAAGAGGAACACTGACACTCTACCTGGAACTAACATCCCCATTTAAACAAGTCTATAGTTATCTACACAATTAAAAGCTGTCATATCATTTAACAGAAATGAAACTGAATTATTGTCCCATTCATAAAAGGGATGAAAAAGCTATTGAAATTGTACCAGTATGCATTTTCTGCTGGACAAGCTAAAGTACTGTCAGAGATGCCAATTGAGCACCTTCCATAGGCAACCCAGTTATTATGAACCCTTTTTATTGTAAAAATGTTCTTATAAGAGAAAATCATCTGAGAAAAGTATTGGTTAGAATGGATTTAAAATCAGAAATACTAAAGGCATAAAATCCCCCAAATTCATGCATTTACATACACTAAAAGTTCAGAGTTTTGTCAGACATCAAAGAAAAGTGACATATGAAGAGAGATAAATGTCCCAAGTGAAGAGAAATAGACAGACCAAATCATTTTGTACAGCTACCCAAACTAATTCAAGAAAGGAAACGAAATGCCTATAAGATAAATAAGTAACCAAGCCTTCTTTTAGAAGTTTTTCCATTGTGTACTGCAACACTATCATTGCAGAATTAAAGTCCATTGAACCTGTCTCTCCCTACTTTCTCCCTTCCTCTCCCCTGCAACTACACATAAGCTGGGCTGTAAAAGGAACTGAGTATAGCTTTTTTATAAGGTTGTGGTGATTGAGTAGGTATTTTATATTTTATTCCATAGTTATAAGAAATTAAAAGCATTCATATATTTTAATTAAAAGTGCATTTCTGAACCAATGTCCTGAATTCCTTCAGATTTTATATATTCGTATAATTTATGTGTCACTAGGGGGTTATCATAGTCTGTTTTGTCAAGGTCTTTCCGGAAAGAATTTAATTTTCAGTTTGCAGCCACTGCCCTTCATCTCACTGTGGATTTTAATTTCATTGTTTTTGCTATGTATGCAGATCAGCTCACAACTTAAAATTGAAAAAAAACTGATGGCAAATATTTCTGGATTTTTTTTTTTTTTTGACAGCTAATAAGGCTCTTACATGCACTTTTAAACAACCACATTTCATAAGGCACTATGGTATATTATTTGATATGTGCATGCATTTCTTTATTTTTAAAAACTAAGTCTTTCTGCAAGAAGAAATAAATACTATAAAGCCATAAAATTTGGAATTAGCCTTCAGAAACTACTGTATATGGACATGGCTAGATAGAAGAAGTAACCTACATGTATTTTCACAGTAACTTTGGTATTGTTAGCTTCTGAGAGAATGCATTCTCTCAGTTCTCACAAACATGGAACACTTTAATTTTAGTTTATTAGGAAATACAATATTTATCTTTACAGGAGTCTGAAGTCACCTATTTGCTTTCAGAAAATAATTATGAGCAAGCATACATGCAATTATAGGGTTCACAATCTCTTATCAATATATCAACTTGGATAAACTCTCTCTGGCTGAGTAATTTAGTTTTGATACCCATTTAATATTTTGGCCACTGATGAGATTCCAACAAGGGTGCTAATTAGTGCCAATTGTGAGGCTGGTTTCTGTGGTACAGCCATCTGTCTTACAGATACTGAATCATTTAATTACTTTAAGGTGTAATTATAAATGTCTCAAAGCATTTAAGACTAACCATTCATTATTTTAAAAAACCACAATGTTGCTGTCAGATGCTAAAGAGGGTAATTTTACCAGATAATGTGGTTTAAAAGGTACACACTAGTTACAAAGTAGAGCCAATACACTAACAACCCTATAATAAAAGTCAGATGAGCAAAATCAAATTTCTAATGGTACCCCTAAAATGAAAATCTGCATAAGGAACAAACTTGGGGTATGAGTGGGTTTTTTCGCAATTTCAAAATTTCCTGAGAGAATGTTGAAACTTAATCTTGTTATATGGATTTTATCTGCAATTATTTACAGTGTTTGCACTATTTTTATACAGTAGTGGGACAGCATGTAACATTAACAAGCCATGAAAGTATAACTGAACCCTTCCTTAAAAAAATGAAAACTTTAAATGCATAACTCAGTCTTAACCCCAGAAATGTAGCATAAATCACATTTTACTTGAGTTTTTTGTCTGTCAGTTTTTGCCTCCCATCCCTCCCTCTGCGTCACCCCAGTCTGAAGCAATGTAGTGAAGTCTTCTGTGGCAGCCAACTCCCCACACCAGCTGGATCCTTCTGTACAAGTCAAGTTACATCACACACAGGCTACACACCTTTTATATAGATGACTTTTACACTACAAACACCAAAGTCTGGAATTTTTATCCCATGGTAATGAAAATCTCAAGGAAACAAGATATTCCCCCAAGGTTTTACTGTTCTTTTCACAAGAAATAGCCAATGTTAATATGTGAGGGGCACACTGTATTTAGCTGTATGGAGGAATGTTTCAGAGATGTGATGAACTACTGTAGCTTTTTCCAAATATTAACTTGTGATTTGGAAAAAAAAAAAGGCAATTAGGGAATCATTACATTAATTGAATATACTGAAGGCGGAAGAAAAAAAAGTATATACAATTCTATAAAAGAACGAAATAAGATACAATTTACCAAATTCTCTCTCCCCTTTTATCTGAAGATAGGTGGCACCAAGGGGGTGCCCCCTAACTATTTTATAATCAATTGAAAAGCAACATGTGCTGCAGAAAGAGCTTTTATCTCTTGTTAAAATAATAGGAAACATCTGTGTCCAAATTTTAGGAACTCCAAAGCCAATTAGAAGCCAATGATGCTCTGTGACAATCTATAAAGTAATAAAAATCTCCTTAAAATACAAACCAGAGTTTAAAATTTTAAACAAGGAATATTTCAAATCAGTCAACATAATAATTAGCCTATTTCTATGTAAATCAATTCATAATTATTGATATCTCTTCACTCCTGAGTACAATTTTGCAGAAAACATTTTTTCTGAAACATTGCAGAGGGAAAAGAAAAGAGTTATTAATAAGTACCTCTCTTAACCTCTTTTGTTAAATTAGATAAATGAGAGGAAATTGAAATCTGTAATGAAATATGTAATTTTAAAACAAAAGCTCTGACAAAGGAAGAAAGCCGAATTAAATGCACTGAATTAAATGGACTCTGACTAATTACAGAACACTATATATCCTTTTCTCCGGTGTCAGGCGCATATTGACATGATCCATCCAATACAGGACATTGGTATGATTACTTGGATAATTTTGTGTCAACTTTTATTTTGGTGCTTTATTCTAATAATGAATAATGCCCTGGCCTGTAATTTAATTCTGTGGACTTCATGCCTGAGCTACTCTACCAAAAGTAATGGGCTATTTTTTTTATATAAAGATTTAACCCCTGTTTCCCAAATGGAGCCATGTAAGTTTCCATTTTCTTACTTGAATAGCATAAGCCTCTCTGCTTAGCCTTGCATGCCTTGTCTTACATAGCTCCTAGTCCAATACACCAAGTAAATACTTCCCTCTGGGTGTTTTTTCTACTTGAAAAATAGAGGATGGTGCACATCCAATTAAAGGCTGTTGCGCACAATGTAAATTAATCTAAACTTCCTCAAAGGCAATGGAAAAAAGAAGTGCTTTCATAATATGATTCCTGTAAAACTGAGGCAAATATCTTGAGTATGTTGGGTGAATTGTACTTTTTTTTTTCTTTTTTTCTTTTACTGAATAAAAAGTGTTTCTAGGGTCTTATAGACAGCTGTACTGAACCTGTCTAAAGTTACCTGAAGTTAATTCTAAGTGGGGAATTGCCAGGTCAATTAAAAGAGTACATGTTTTCTGGGGTACAAAACCAGGACCTGGAACCTGAATATAAAGAACTTTTGCTCCTGACTGAATGGGAGAGTTCAGCAGACCTGAGTTAGTATCAAGTGGTCTAGAGAGCAGTGTAAGACAACAGTCCACAGACACTTGTGATGTTTCTGTGAACATCTTAGCGTGTTCCAGTCTGGAGAATGGAGAAGACTGGAGAAATTGTCTTAGATCCAGAGCCTTGATGCCAAAATATATACTATTTAGCTGTCAATATTTATAATTGCATAACTTGGTGAATTATCAAATATCTTGCAAACCACCATGAAAGCTTTCATCTAATTCTAATCTGAAAACTTCATGAGAATTATACAGTTTTATAGATCATGAAGGATCCTGCACAGATCATGGCTCATCTAATTTGATTCCACAGTTTGAAGAGCAATAAAAATATGGCCTACAGTAGTTCAGCTTGCTCTTATTTGCACAGGTATCTATACTTCTTATGAGAAAGATAGTCCTAGCTGCAAGACTTTGGAGTACTCTAGAGCCTGGGGAACCTGTCACTTGTCTATTGAAACTCTATAATCACAAAAGCAAGAACTCAAAAAAGGTGGGGGGAAAAAAAAAGAAGCAAACCTAACCCCCCCCCACCCCCAAAAAAACCCNGTAAAATCACAATCCAGTGCATATTAGTATATTTTTGTATCTTATAAATTAGATATTTAATGCTGGTATGTAACTTCCATTTCTCAGGGACTACTCAAAGGACTAGATGGACAGTAATTTCTAGTTTCTGTATTTTTCTTCTAAACCAATAAACCTTGAAGTCCCTCATACATTATCATAAAACTTCAAAAACATGATGTGGAGACAAGCTGTCTCACACATATGAAAATCAAAATAGCAATACAGCACAACAGAGCTAATTAAGCCTGGCTGCTTGCGGTAGCAGAGCTGCTTGATTCAGAAGTCAGAGCAAGCTCAGGAATCATTCTGTACTACTACACTGCACACAGCAGAAAGAAAAAGAAGCACCCAGTTTCTGAGCAGTGGGGATTTTACATAAGTATTATGGGGATGATGTAAACTCTGTAAGTCTACTAACAGAAGGATGTAGATATTCTGTTTCAAAATAATCTTGATAAGATGGTGATACATTTGGATTTCAGAAAATGCTGCTTGTAAAATACTGGCACAAAAGTATTCTACACCTCTGAAGCAGAATATTAAATTAAGTTTTACTTATTCCAAAAGAAGAGTGAAGGTTAATTATGTATTTCCAAGCAGCAAAGCTAGGAGGTCGAAATTTTTATAAAGATTCTTTCCAGGGATGGTCTGCTCCTTTTCCACATGAAGGAATAGGTGTTCAGATTCATCAGATTTAATGTTTGGTGCATGCACTACATCAAGGCTTCATCTGATAGTTTCTATTTGGTCAATATGCCCAATAAATAAAATGCCCAATAAATAAAATGCTCAATAAAAGAAAAGCTTTTTTTCCTAAGCAATTTTATTTAAAATACTTCTGATGTCAGCTGACATACAGACGCAGGGTAGAATGTGCTTAATTGTTAATTACTTTCTGCTTGAACCATTTGCTCTACACTTCTGGTTTTTAGAATAATAAGAAAAAACACTTCCATGTTAGAAAAATAATCTGGCAATTAAAACTAAGTCAGTTTAAGGACCCATTGAAAATACTTTAATTAGCTTATATATGTTATTCTAATTTTAAAAAAATAAATTGAGATCTCAGTATTGTACTAAGTCTCTTTCAATTAGTTGTGGAATAACATTATGGAAACAATCACATTAGATAATTTCCAGGTATTAAAAAACCTAAAGAAACAGAAACTTCATACAACACAACATCTATTTGAATAATTTCTTTGATTGTACCTAATTTATTTTATAAATTTATTTTAATTTGTTCTGTATCTTTTCTATGCTACTTTTAGGTTTGGAGATGAGTTAGGAAAAGTCAACCTCCAGAATTTTCCAATTCCCTCCAGGAAATAAGCAGCTGAGGTTACTCTCTGCTGCAAGAAAAAGGTTAATTGACACATAACCTATAGTGCATCTCCTCTCTGCTTTATCAAAGAGGAAGGATCTAAACACTCAGCACACTCAGCTTAATTCCAATGTCTAGAAGATAGTGGCAGAAAATGGGGCGTATGCCAAAGCCATGAAGGGTATCGTGAGTCTCATGTAGAACATCCAGCATGTAGCAGAAAATGACACTACTACTATTAACAAGTATGTTTGGTTGGGTAGGTTTCAAAAGCAGGTTATGTCTCTGTAGGTGCTCTGGCAAGCTAGCAGTGATTTTTCTATAGGCATTAATTAGAAAAAAATGTTAAGGATCCACCGATGATGATGCTTAGGCATTTTTCTAGTACAGTTAGGGATCAACTTCAATATAGAACATAAGGCAGAAATTTCACAAAAATGTCACCCTTTCACAAAGCAAAAAGCTGTTTTGTCATAGTTGCCTGAACATACACGACTCTGAGTTGCATCTTTGCTGTATCTGGATCATTGCTGCTGGCCAAATATTCAGAATAGGATGTCTCTTCTGGATAGCTATTAGCTGCTATTTTCTCAGGATAAACTGTAGTTAAAAAAATTAAACCTGGACGATCTGCTAACAACTGTCAGCTCAATGCTAATATGATAAATGCTTGGACAATATTACTCACTGTCCTGAAAACACAAGCTTCAATTTCATAGGAAACTAACTAACTTAATCATACTGAGAAAGGATTTCACTTCACTATTTTTACACAAGGCGTCGTACAGCATTGTCAACCATTAGTGGTCACAATATGATACACGTTTTTTAGAAATTAATGCCAGTGTATCCAAAGGATATATAATTGGTAATAACAAATCTCAGCATTCTCCTGCTCCTGCTAGATCTATTCCTGATGGCTTGATTTTGACAAGCATTAACATTTGGTTTGATGAAGTTTTTATTTTATTCTATTTTTCAGAAAAGTCATTTTATCTCCACTTCCTAAGGAATGAAAAAGGTGATTTGATGATTGAAATTGAGAACATTTGTCAAGGTTCATATAGCACAATACCAATACCACTGGGGAAAATACCCTATGTGTCTCATTTTATTATCTACCAGAGAAATCTATTAGACAAAGTTCAGCTGCTGCCTTTGTAGGCATATTCCTCTACTCTTTTAATAGGAGGGGAACCAATTATACTGAAAATAATTTTCAGTGTCTTTATTTCTAATCAGCTGTAAAAAGACAGTATGTATTAAACCAGAATGGACTGATGTAGAAAAATATTAGTATTCCCTGTGCAATTTATTATTCATTTGAACAGAAACATGGATTACTTTGCTTCACAGTACTCAATTTTTTTTATTTGTTCTGTACTCACCATAAACTATTCAACACAAACAAACAGGCTCCTTCAAGCTAAAATAATGATGTGGTTGTTACTTTAAAACACCCAGTAAATAATAAAGTAAATGAAAGTAGAAAATAAACATTTAAAAATTCTCTGTTTCATGTCATATATTTTTGGAAAGGGTTTTGCGTTTGTTTGTTTTTTGTTTGGTGGGGTTTTTTTGTTGGTTTGTCAGTCTGCAAATGTGAATGATTGATAGTTAATGTGTGAATGCACACAACAGAATTCCTGCATTAGTGTAGTTAACAACTGAACAATGCCTTTGACAAGTATCTTCACTAGGGGAGTAGCTTGAAAAAGTATAAGGGAGGAAGAAGGAATAGAGATTGGAATATTTCTGAAGCCTAAAAGAAAACAAGAGGCTGGTAATAAAACCTGTGAAGGAATCCACACGAAGACTGTGAAAGAACTTGCAGAGTAGAAGACAGACTTAAGGGAGGCAAAGCTACCCTTTTCAAAGCAAAGGACCAGGCAAAGCCAAGAACAGCAGAACTGGTCAGAGAAAATGTGTTTTCTTCAGGGAAAATGCAAGTCTGAAGTTAGCCCTAATATTTTTTCCAGTCTAAGTGGGAATCATTTGTTACAAAACAGTAAACCAAAAACAGTTAAAATGGGAAGATGTGACTGCGTAAACTATGAAAGTTAAGATATTAATTCAGGAATAGGTGAATTGCACAAACTGCATTTACCTAACACTAAATATTGTGTTTGCATTACAGGGTGATGTCTTTATGTGGCACATAAACTGTCATGTTAATGAAGAACAGCATCTGGCAGAATACAACTAGATCTGGGAGTTACAGATTTATGAGTATGACTGTATTTATTGGTGATTGCTAAAGGACTCTGAAGCTGTGATAAGCTATCTGTTTTGTTTTAACTGTCTTTGGAAATGGTGATACTTTATGTTATGTAATATATATACAAATATAAATTTCAATAACAGATCTAAAATTGAGAAGTATAATTTAATTTTATAAGTTATTTCCTTCTGTGGGGAAACATTGTCTGCATTATTTTAGACCAGCACAGAATTTGAAGAGATCTGCAATGAATCATATCTTTTCAATAGATATCATGATGGTAGCATGCAGTAGTGTAGTAGTGTACATTCATCATTCCCAATTCTTCATAAATATAGTGTCATTCATTTGATATATACTATTTAAGAGCTGGATTCATGCTGACAGCATCAATTATCTATAATTTTTACAGGCATTAGGGTCCAAGCATCATATATTATTGAAGAGAGCAGTCTTTTTACTTACACGTGCATTTACATATAAAAAGCTGAAATCCATATAAATAAAAACATGAAAAAATGCTTTTGCTAGTGACACATCCAACAAAAAAAGCATCCACACATGATTAAAAAAATATTTCTAAAAATCAAGAAATAGCACAAAATACCATCTAACTAAATCTCTTACCCAAAATTAGAACATTTGTAGGTGTGGCAATTAAAGTCAGCAAAGTGTTACTCTTATTTAAGTACCCCTCAAAGAGCCATCCCATTTCAACTCAGATTGCCAAAGAGTTACCTTGCCAGTTGATCAATAATTTAGTAACCAGTAAGGATTAGTTCCCAAAATACACAATTAGAATTTTGTGGAGATCAGTGTATCATTTTTTCAGACTGCAGTTGGTGATCAAATTCAATGAACAGATTTTGTTAAGAACCTGGAAACTACTTTGCTAGGATGAGATAGATGCAAGGTAGTCTGAAACAAATCAAAGGAAATGTGTTATAGTGCATATCATGAGGGGAGAAAATTACCTATAATTATCCAGATGAAAGAAATCATGTAATATGAACCATGCTGGACTTGGTTTGGGTTTTTTAACCTAGTAATAAAAATTTTGCTATATTATCTGAATATTTTTCATTATTTAGTTCTCATTCCTTAAAAATATTAAAATATGGTTCTCTGTTTTCATTTTTGATGAAAACACAAATGAAAATAGAATGAAATAACATGAATTCCCTTTTAATGTTACAATTTAGCTATTTATTTACTGAAAAGAGATTTATTTCTTTTTAGTATGTTCTCTGTCTCTGCATCCTTTAGACTAGATTGAAATGGTACTAGAGTGGTAGGAGGAAAAGTATAAAAACTGAAGCAGAGAGGACAACTGGTAAAACTGCAGCTGCCATAAGATTCAGTAATGTTTTTTAAACAAAAGACAGTCCAAAAGGCAAAAATACAAATGGAAAAGAATGAAAAACTTTTCTCATTTTACCTCCTGCACCAATTTGTGATGGAAAAGGTGGAGATGACCCACAATTGTATGAACCAATTATTCACCATGTTTTGCAAAAGAAAAAGTTAGTAGATAGTTTAAAGAACAATGTGACTTGTCAATGAGCACCTAGAGTGTCAGGAAGCCTCAAGGAGAGGGAAGGACATAGGGAAGAGAAGAGCTGCTGAAAAGGGAGCAAAGCTTTGTTCAGTGTCAAGGACATCCAGGGGATTTTGGTCTGGATGAACAGCTAGATTACCTGGATGGATCTGCTGGATGATGGACTGGTTGTTTAAATTCTTCTCCTTGAGTTAGTCAAAAGAATGTGAACAGCTAAGTTACACATATGGATACAGGGGACAAGAAATGCTCTAGGGTGGGATTTCAGCCATCCCAAAATGTCTAAAGCCCAGCCAAAATACCTTTCAATGTACTCAAAAATACTGAAGCCAAAAACCCTCCAGACAGTGCATCCGGAGAATGCATCTGTGTTTGGCAGAAATGTTTTGACAAAGCACAAATGAAGTGACCACTGCATGGCCTATGCAGTGCTATGCTGTGAGAGCTGGTGTCAGGATCAAGCTCAGGCAGCAGGTCCCCTTGCTCCTTCATCCCTTGAGCAGTAGCAGAGATTAGATATAGCATAGAAATCCATTGAAACCTTCAGGGAAGTGGCTTGAACCGCACAGCTATTTCAGTGAGCTTTGAGATGAGCATGGTCTGTAAGAATGTTCTGACAAGACAAATTATAGACTGACGTTTTCCTCTAACCATGGTACAGCACGTTTCGAAAGGACATTTGGAAAATCTGTTCAGGAAACTTGGCAAGCAGATGACTGTGTAGTGCTCCCTCAACATGGGAACAAGAAGGCTGGAAGTACATAATCATACATCCTAGAAATAGTCAGAGTACAGGGAGTATCCCCCAATACCTGAATTACAGGTCTAAATCAATGGTTTGCTACATTCTTTTTATACACAATTTTACAGTAGATCCCATTGAGAACAAAGAAGTACAAATTATGTACTTCAATGGACAAAGAATTTTACAACTTGATAGTAGGACGGTAGATTGGAGGAACAGGCTACTAAACTAATAGCTACAAAAGACTGAACTTGTACTATGTCCAGGAGAGAATCCCACTTGTAGGAGGGTGTAAATTCACTAAGTAAATAATAAACTCAATGGTAAGTACCACACATAATGGGCTTAGCAGCTGCACAAATTCCTTTTAAAAAAGAGGTTGAAGAACTAGAGATGAGATTGTGCTTAAACATTCAACTGTGGATTGATCTGCATGACAGAAAAAAAAGAGTATGGAATGCTGGTGACAAGGGGAGCAATTCAGCAAAAACTGAGGCATGGACTACATTTAACATCTGGTCTTCTCTTGAAGGAAAATGTGATTTTCTATCATCTCTATGGGAACACTGAAAATAGGAACGTATTCCTGAAACCAGTCTCTAGCAGATTTTTTATTTACAGTAGGATTTAAGTGAGTTATTACACTGCCCTGATAAATTAAAATGATGTCAAGTAATTTTGAATGGGTAACTTTGGTACTAAATAACAAAGCTTCTGTGGGTGGCATTTCTAAAGGAGACTGGGAAGTATTGAACTCTGATATTAGGTAGAAAAGGTTAGGTTAGTTTACCTGATGTTTATTGTTGCAGAATTATACTCTTAGTTTCCAGACAAAGGAGGGTGATGATGTATACCATTGCAACCTGTCCTAGAGAACCTTTCAAGCTGATGCTTATGAAGTGCAACCAATGCCACAGTAGATTCCAAATGACAAATCCTTCCTCAAGTTTGTTTCACCTTGAACCAGTGCCAAATTATGATGTCTCACTGGGTCTTTGATTACTCTCTAAAATGAAGTGATGGAATTATCTTCCTTTCATTACTCACATACCACGGGAATCCAAGACTCATCCTGCTTACCAAACAAGAGTTCTATGAGGGTTTTACGTTCCAACAGATTTTCTCCAGTCTTTTCTTTCTAATTAGTCTTTCCTAATTCTTCAAGAAAATTTTGTTTAATGTGCCAAATTTAGACCTTATTATTTTGAACAACTTGTTCAAAAGACAGTGTGTTGGAAAAATAATAAGTGTATTTTTTGACCATATGATAGATATGAAGTAATAACTGTCTTGGAAGCATAGGAAGAGGATACATTTTTAGTATTCTCATAGACTGATTGTCTTTATGGTGTTTCATGTATGTCTGATTGGAATAAATTACAGTTCTCAATAAAAAATAGAAGTAAACTTATTTTAATTTATCTCTCTGTTATTATAAATAAACTTCATTAGTATCAAATGCCTGTCTATTTCAGCATGAAAATGTAGAGGATGTTTCACTTATCTCACTGATCAGTACCACTAATGAAGAAGTTTCCCTGTGTATGACTTCATGCATTTCTAAGAAAAGGAGAGGTTCTCTGTAACCACTGTACAGAAACATCCCTTAAAACACCCCTACTGCATGTTTGATTTCTTTTCTTTAAGGAATGTAAATACAGATTTTCATAGGAGAACAGATGTATCTGGTCATTGTCATAAACCTGCAATGAAGATGGAAATTAATGGTATGGCAAACACTGCTTCATTGCGACAAGGAGGCCTGCTCGACATCTGAAATTTCAAGCTCTCTTAAAAGATTCAAAGCAAGGGTTTCATCATCCTTCTCATACAGCCTTCTGGGATTTTTACCCTCATCATATGATCTTCTGCATAAAAGATTTACTGATCTGCAGGAAAGCAAAGGAGTGCTACTCAGAAAGCTACTGTAGTTACCGAGTTTCTTTAGCAGTGCTGGTGCGAAGCAAGCGTATACCTTGTTGAAACATTGACTTACAAGGATTCAGCATTTATAAAGATCAGAAGGTCAAGAACTATCAGCTATGTGAAAGACTACAAAACTGCATAATCTCATGTTGACGTTTCTTACTTAGCATACATAAATAGCTATTCAGAAAGTGGAAAGAGTTTGAAGGGCAATATTTTTTTCCAAAATACTGTTTTTAAAATCTATTAAGTAAACCCCTTCAAAAATCAAGTTCAGTTTTGTGCACTCATTACTCTAATGACAAAATTTGAAGGGATTTCTTAAAACCATATAAAATCACAGGAAAAAAAAATCAGTACCATGGTGAAAAGGCCATAGTCACATATAAGAGTAAAAAAACTATGACAGCCCTCAAAAAGTACTGTACTATTTGGAAAAGTAATATACTCATCCTTCTATGCATCCCCTAACTGACATCAAATCACATCACATGAAACTTGTACCCTTAAACGGCATTAGGATTAAGATGGTTGATTTTTTGCATGAAAATGGAGATTGTAGCTCTTGTGGAATAATGTTTAGAATGTTAAACTGTTAAGTTATTTTTTAGGAGATTGTCTATATTAATGAAATTGAGAAAACATATAATAGCAAAGCAAGTAACAGAGGTCACAATGCACGGCCTATTCTGATTTATTCACTGTATGTCCAGAGACAGGGAACTGGTAATTTCCCAGAGAAGAAAATACATCTTGAAATATGTTTGGGGGTTTGTGGTTGGGCTTTTTTGTCTTGTTTTGTGGGGGTTTATGAGAAGGTTTTTAGTTGTTTTTTTGGGCCTGGGGCTTGTTGTTATTATTGTTTTTTATTCTTGAGATTCTAAATCTTATTTTCACCCCAAACCTATCTCAGAGTAACTAAAGGCAATTCTCAAACTATTCAGGGATATCATTTAAAGTTCTTAGTGAATAGCAACAAATCAGGTATTTCAGGTTATTTTTGAATTCCTTTGGGAGCAGTACATAGTAAATTAGAATAATTGCTCCTAACCTGACAGTATAATTCTCAATTATATTCACACATACTGAAAAAAAATTTTCAACATACACTTGCTGTAACATCAAGCTTATTATATAGTCAATGCACTCACTGGAAAATTTTACTGTTTTATCTCATAGAAGTCTGCAGTGGTTAGGGGTTTATGACTTTTTTTCCCAATTTTGAGCAAAGTAGATATTTCTTTTAAGTAACATAGGTGTTTAAGTAACAGACCTAATAAACACAAAAGAACAGGACCGTATTTAAAATATTACAGTAAATGTAATTACAAAGAAAACAAACTAAATATCAAATTATGTTCTACTTTTTATATTAGTGTAGTATATTTCTGTATTTTTATATATGACATCATTAACTGTAAGATGGAACTTGATTTTTAAACAGGTAATTATGTCTCATTTCTCAAAGAAAAAAATTCATCCACATAACAATATAATGTGTGATTTACATTTACTCCTCTAAAAACACACAAAATGTCAAATATTTTCAATTACATGTATTCTATTTCTTCTCTATTACAGTTATTATCGTAGACTGCAATTTTAAAAGCAAACATGTCTGTATGTGTGCATGCGCATGGGTGCCTTGGAGGTAAACAAGCAATAATATTGCCATTCTAGACATCATAAAATGAAGCACAGAGATTCATAAAGATGCTCAAAAGTATTCAGAGACTTAATTCAGAAGTAAGAAGTTAGCATTTCCATTTCTTTGACAACATTTATCAAAGTTTAATATACTTTACAACTTGTAGAAATCATCACTCTAACTGCCATGTTTTCAGAGGCAAATGCTAGCTTTTGCAGTTTTTCAGGACTTAGACTTGCCTTTCATCAAAACTGGAGCAGTGTTCTGGGCATGGAATTAATTAAGGTAGCTTTCAAGATACTAACAGGTTTACTAGTTTATCATGACTAATCCTTAACCTTTTCTCTCATACTTTCACAGGTTCTCATCCAGCTTTCTCTGCAATCTAGCACTATTAGACTGAAGTGATCATTAAGCAGTAAAGATATCAAAAATCTTTCAAAGGTCTAATTCACCAGGATGTAGTAGCGGATTTGTAAGAAAAAAAGATATCCAAGGTAAACATTTGATAAGTGTGCCTGGACATGCTTTCTCCAGAGCCTACCGTACAGGACTAGAGTGCCCCTCTCCTGGGTGACTGAAACTTTTCATGTACTCATCTGCCTCCTAGTCCCAGTTGGGCTTAATGAGTTCAATGTCCCGAAAGTTAAATCCCCAGAGGGACTTCTCACAGTACACGTAACGTGTACAGACAAGCTTGAACTCATCACAGCACACAGCGGCAACACGTCCAGAAGGGGAAGGAAAGATGGCACAATGCACTCAAAGACGTGTAGGAATCACTGTGGGGATGTAAACACATTCATACATACATGAATCTCTCTCTATAGATCCACACATATATCTTATTCAGAATTTTAACTATCTATTATTTTTAGTGTTTTCTACTGATTGGTATAATTATACCTAATTCAAGTGCTATATTCTCTGAATTTAATTTCTACAATAAACTGAACCTCATTCACCATATACATAACTAGGGTTCAAATAACTGTTTTTGAATTTCATGCTTCAGAGCTGTATACCTAGAGTTTAATACTGGGGCATCTAAGTTTCTTACTGAAGCAGGTAAAAGCCTAATGAGGTCAGAAAACTCTCCCCTTGCTCACAGAAAATTTTAATTGATTTGGAGTGAGCTTTCAGCCCTTCATAGTCAACAGTCACAGACTTAAAGACCAACTGCATAAACATATGACAGCCTAAGTTATGGCAATGACATCTACAACCCACAGACACCCAGAACCTGGACAGTATAAAAATGATACCCCAGGACAACAATTCTGGGATCCCCACCACTGAGACAAGGTGTGAAAGATGCAACAGGATTCCACAGGATTCATGGGGTAGTGACTATCTCCTGCTCTCTCACTCTTTCCCTCAATCATTCACATTTATTGTTAAATAAAAACCCATACTATTAATTTCAGGATATGGTCACGTTTGTACCTTAATTTGGGAAAAGAAATCTCTTAATAATTGAATCATAACAATTCTACTATGTGCAGGCAATTACATTACACTACAAACTCCCAGGTATTTTTCATTTTCAATTTCACATCTATTTTCTTTCAATTATTCTACTTTCTTTCCTGACCAGTAAGAGTAGAATTTACTCCCCCATCTATGCCATGCTGTTCTTTATGAGAATGAGGAACAATTCAGTCTTTTGAAAAGGAAAGGTTCTGCTCACTATGACAACAAATAATCAGGTTTTCATTAAACATAATTACCAGGAGACACTGTAGGTAGAATTTATCATCATATTAAGGCATGTTAACTTTGAAATGTCTTATACACTATAAAATAAATTATCTTTTCAGAAGATATTAAAATATCATCATAAATGCTTACAATCTAGCTTTCCCCATCCAGTTTCCATATCCTTGACTTTCCTAACAATTGCCTTCTCTTTTTCTTATTTCTGAAGTTACATATTGTAACTTCAGAACTTAAAGTAAGCACATTTGTTAACTGAGTGTGGTAACCATATTTGAAATACACTTGAAAATAGTGGGCCATTTTAACAATGAGTTTTTGGGGTTTTTTAACAGAGGTCTGTATGCAAATGAATTTTAAATGTGCAGAACATGTACTGAGGAAATTCAAAAAGAGATTAGCAACACATGAGAGATGAAGTTAGCAGTTAGTAAATTAATTATCTGAGGATAAAAATGGTACGTGACTTAAACTGTGGCCTGGAGCATATCCCACCCCAGAGCTGCTTTCTCATTTTATTAAAGATTAGATTAATTCCTCATGATCCAAATTCATCTAATTCAAGTGAGATTCTTGTCTCAGACACACTATATTTACTACATCCTCATACAGTGGATCAAAACAGATATGTCATGAGAAATGTTGTCTGATATGTTCTTAATATTTAAAGCTATTCTGCACTGAATGTTAAGCATGGCATTTTCATTCAGAAATCATTATGAAGTGCCAGGAAATGAAAGCCTCTGTTTTGGAATGAAGATAGTTTCCAAAGAAGCCCTTGTAACTTGTTCTGGTAACATCAGCTCATCATGGCTGGACCTGCTCCTTAAAGAAAGGTTTGTTCTCTACTTCTCTTGTGAATTCCTCTTTTTTATGCATTTTTTCTCATCAGCTCCCCAACACTCATTCACAAGAAAAAACCCTTACTTATTCTGATTGACCAATTAGCATTTTTATCTGGCTGGTCTCATTCCAATAAACAAAAGAGGTTTTCAGTCTGCAATAATATTACTATAGTTTGTAGGCTATGAGACATTTAGATTATCATGCCATTCTAAAATCCACTATTAATCCAAGCCTTCTAAACAATACTTTAAAATAGAGGAGTGCACAGCAAAGTAAAGCTTCAGTGGCTCTCTAAAAACAGAAACTGCCATTGTAAAAAGTGTTAAGTATTACAGTTTACAGATTTTGTAAACATACACCAGTGAATCAGACTAAAAGAGCTTACTTATATTAAAGGATTCAACCAGTGTGTTTTGGCCATGAAAAGAGGATAAATCAAATATGGCAAGATTGGGAGGGTTCAGTACATACATTTCTCTATGTGAGTGTAGAGAAATAAAGAATTCTTCAGCGACAGACGACTCATCATGGACCTTAGAAACAGAAAAGATAAACCTCCCTTTTACTCTAGCAGGTTTATACTTTATTTATCAGTTATGGGAATGTCTCCCATCTGTAGTGCTGGAGCCACAGATAACATGGTGCTATTGCCCTAGGGCTGCAGTAACCAGCTTTTGCACAGCCCAGGAAAAAAAAAAAAAAAAAAAAAAAAAAAAAAAAAAAAAAAAAAAAAAAAAAAAAAAAAAAAAAAAAAAAAAAAAAACAACAAAAAGAACAGATTACTGCAGAAATGCTATCCATGAAATACATTGTTTTATTCCTTCAATAGTTCATCTCTTATCCTGACACAAATGCCTAGCATTCACTAGCGTGCTGTTCTCAGTTCTAGACACAGCCTCTAAATCACACAGTTGTAATACACTCACAAAACCATTAAAATTGAACTATCAATGACTGGAAAAAAGGAACAATCCATTTAGTCACTATTAAATCAGGTGCATGTAAAAAGAAAAGTTCCAAAGATTTTTTTTTTATTTGTTAAGTAAGCCATCTTGTGATTTCTGTCTTCCATACCATCCCCTGTAATTTCCCCCCATTCCATAACATGTCTCATAACTTCTAGGAAATTTACTTCAGGTCAGATACTGAGTATCTGACAAAGAATGATGTCAAATACCTTCACAGCCATACTCCATTCTTTGTGTAACTGGGCTTTTGGTTGGACTTTACAGGGATGATAACCTCATCACTAAGGTGTCTCAGCAAAATGCACCCAGCTGGAGAAATAAGGCAGAGAAAAAGCTGCATCCTCCTTTCCCAGCCCACTAGTGACCATTTTTTTCAGTGATGTTCTGTTAAGCCAAGGTTGGACCTTAAGAAGATCTTCCAAAGACTAATTCATTAATAGCTCCAATGATCTTGTTCAAATACCAAAGCAATTCTGTCTTTGGCATCTTGAACAGTTGTTGGAATGGAGTATGTACCACCTCAAAAATATCATTCCCTAAGGTGAAGAAAAAGGCACCATGCAATATTTCTAAATGTTCTGAATACACTCCAAAATATGTGGATTTTTTTTTTTTCCTTATAACTGTGTGCCTGTGGAAATACATTTTCTTCCAAATATGGAAAGGAACCCAAAAGTCCTGTATCCTACCATTTCTCTTTAGGTATCAGCAGTAAGTATCTTGAAATATCTTTCCAAAAATATATTAAGGACAAAGGCTGGTGTAATTTATCTATTTTTTTTTTCAAATTATGAAATTTAATTCTTCTTTTAATTTTGAGAAAACACTGGATTTCAAAATTAAATTTCTGAAGTTTCGAGTACTCATAGAATGCTGAGCAGCCTGAACTTTTTAATTTTGTGGAGAATGATTAACCTATATTCTGAGTGACTGATAAAGCATAACACTGTATACTTTTCTTTACAAGTTGTTGGTATGTGAAGCAGAAAAGAGCAATCATATTGCAAATAAAGTAAGTGGCAGAATAAATGTTGTTCCTAAAGGAATGGATGCATCTCAAACTTCCTTTGTTTATGGAATTTGGAAAATATATATTTGTAAATTAAAGGAGTTGTGCTATAAAAATTGGCTTGTAAACCACTTGGAGAAAAATAAGAAGTCATCACTGATGAGGTTATTAACCAACTGCTTCAGTATAACAATTTACAAACATACTTTCACAAAAGCTGAAAAGTGCTCTTGACTTGCTTCTGATTTTTTATAACAGTGATATCACACAGAAGGTTGTAAAGATCATTTAAATCAGCATAGCATGGAGTACTTTATGCTGTGACATTAGAAGCAATCTCAAAGGACTAGAAGCTTTATTTTTTGGATATGAAATACAAAATGGTCTAATTCTGATGATCACTCTTAGATTCTGTAAAAATTCCTGGAAGAGTCAAGCTGGGGATATTTTTTTGTGGGTTGCTTGGTATATAGTTTGGCTTGTTTGGGTTTGGTGTTTTATTTATTTGCTTGTTTTGTTTTGTATGAGGATGGTTTTGGTTTTTTGTTTTTTGGTGGGTTTTTTGTT
>VWYO01009934.1:77068-94943 GCA_013400275.1 Rhadina sibilatrix
TTTTTTTTTTTTTTTTGGTTGTTGTTGTTGTTGAAAAAAAATTGCTCAGTTAACAGAAAGACTTTGGAGAAACGGATATTATCAGTGCTATGCAACAAACACAAGGGAAATGTAGACAGAAACCCCTTAAGTCATATTTTCTCCTACTGATATAACTAAGGCAAATACTGCTGGCTGGGAAGGTTTGTCTGCAATACTGAGATTTTTTTATTCTTAACAAAACTACTGATATAATTTCCTTATTTTGTATAATGATGATATGAAGACACATAAATGGAAGATATATCTCCATACAAGTGACTCCCTAGATCTCATATCCAAGCTAGCTCATTTGCTCCCAGTATACTAACTGCTCCCTGTGCTGTTCTTAAAGGATATTCAGTCTGAACCTACAGTAATCTCTTCCTCTGATGATTGTCTGTCTTTCAGTAGTCAGAAGAAGGTCTCTTTCCTCTCAGAATACCTGCCCTTGACAAGCAGGCCTGAAGAGCTTTGGTGAAATAGCTGCCCAGTTTTTAAAGTAATATAACTGGCAAGAAAAAAAAAAAAAGTAATGAAAAGTAATTTTGTCCCTATTTTCTGCTGGGCCATCTCCTCTTCTTCAGCTTCATCAAACACCTTTGAACAACTGTAGCACACACAGTATTTGCTATTAATCAGCACCTATGTTAGATATGCAAAAAAGAAAATATTGTTCTTGCAGTCTATTCGGAGACAATCAAGTATGGAAAAGATACATTCACATAATCAATAAAGCAATAGCTCAAATTCATTTCAAATACAATTTGGAAGCCAGTATTTTATAGTCTTTAAGGTCAGTATACTGAATTAGTCAATCTTTTGTTTTGATCTTTAAAATTATGTGCAGGATATATTATTATAGTATTATTATAGTATGTTCAGAAGTACTAGGTTGAGGTACTAGGTAAAATTATGTGCAGGATATATTATTATAGTATTATTATAGTATGTTCAGAAGTACTAGGCTATCAGAAACCTGATTCACAAACTTACGGAAAAAATGATGGTGTCTCACATTTTTGTTCTGTGGATTTCCCTAGAATATGATATGAAACCAAGGAAGGGTTACACTTGAAAAGATTTTGGAAGTGGAAAATGGTTTGGAACGGGTTGTTGTTAGTTCAAAATGAAGGGAAAAAATTCTGGAAGCATGATTTTCATTGCAACACAATGTTCTAAGGATTGTTTTTTCTTTCAGAAAGTAGTAGAAAAATAGAGGGGAGAAAAAACTCTGGTTTTCAAATTCTCCAGAAGGGATTTGGAGGGAAGTTCAGCAGCAGAGGAAATATTAGAACTTGGCACTCACAACCTAATTACTTTAGCATATCTAACATTGTCCCTGCATAGGTACAAGAAATGCTGCCAACTTGTGTAAGGTATGATATGAGATAACTGAGATTATTGATATCCTTCATAAAAAGATAAAAGCCAGATTAAAATGCTTGTGTAGAAATAATAATTATCTTCAAATAACTTTTTTTTTTTTTCAAAAAGTTCAGAAAACAGACAGTAAGACAACCAGATGAAGTATTTCAGATTTCTTACAATATGTATACGGGTAAGTATGATGATTATGTTAACAAGTCTGTATATCAGTTTCAGATTTGTCATACACTGAGTGGGACAGATATGTATCTTTAACAAATGCTAATGTGAGAAACAATATTTTTTAAATATGACTCATTTTCTTGCTGAATACAGCTTTAATACTTTACACAAATGAGAATGCTTCTGCTACAACAAATTTATCATTTAACATTTTACATTGCAAAGCATTTAAAACCCACTAATTCTTAAAGAATGTCAGAATTTAAATAAAGACTTTTTATCTTTGTTGCACAGAACTGAGGCAGACAAAAAAGAATTTGTCCACAATTTCATAGTTAATCAATAATAGATAATAAATTAAGAAATATATAGTTCTGTTTCTTATTTACAGTCTAAACTAAATGTATTATACTACCAGTATAATCATCCACAATACCAAATAAAATAATGAAAAAATACTGATGATATACCAGATTTGATTCTGACAATATCTTCACATGCTTCTTTTTTCACAGGCCACAACAAAACAGCACTGCCATTGGTATCATCTTATGCCAATGAAGCAGCAAAACTGAAATCTAGAGTGATATGTCTAAAGCAAATAAAAAGTAGTTTCTCTTAATCAAACCTACAAAGCCTACATACAAAAACAGTCATACCTGTAAGCTTTAACCAGGAAAGGTTAAATTTTAAAACGGCACTCATTCAATCATGTTCCCTAATCACTGACCTTCCTTTCTTCTTTTGAACAGATTCAGTTCATATTCTCCAACACACAAATATAAAGTATCAACAGGGTATATGGTGAAGTACTCTTGTGTGTAGTATCCTATAGCTTGGTGATTAGTAACTTTCAAATTATTAATTAATTATTTTTGCTTCATAAACAGTTTTCTTGAAGGTCAGGTCCCACAGAAGACAGAACAGAATTTCACATATCTTAAAACACATTAGTTTTTTTCCCAGGAGAAAAAAAAAAGGTTTGATCTTGCAGACTTTTTTTAGAATGTTATTTGTCATTTTGGGATCTGCTTAAACTCAAGTGAAGCAATTTCCAAAAAAACACATTTAATCACAAGCTTTTGTATAAGGTCTGCAAACAGCCTCACAGCAAACTCGTGACTGACATCCCAGTAAAGATGAAGGCAAAGTTACTGTTAGGGTCGTGCTAACTGTCAAACAGGCTAGTTACGTTTGTTTTTATTTTTTTCCCCAGTGTGTCTCCGTTTGGGAAATTTTATTAAAAGGTGAAGTTGACAGATGGCCCTGCATCACTTCTCCAGGTAATGAATGTTGTTTTATTGACCTTCTTGTGACCAACGATTCAGGCTTGTCTCCTCTACCACAGGAAACAAATGAAATATACTCTATTGAAATTCTACACTTCACAGTTTCTGAACTACTAAAAGAAAGTGTAATTTTGTACAGGATGCCCTTAGGTTGCTTTTTCAAAAATTGTTGTCTGCAAATTGCATTTGCTAATAATTTGTTTCCCTCACAATACTTTAAAAAATCCTTGAAATGAGAAATAGATGATAAGACAGAAAAAGAATGATGGTGAGGCATTGGAAATATATCTACATCACAGGTTCCTAGAGATATAATGGAGAAAGACAGAAAAAATTATCTTCTTTATAGTGCACGGATTTGTCAAATGAAAATATTAAAGAAAACTCTCCTAGAATAAAGATGCATAAAAACTCCATAGTCCTTTAGCTTTTCATGTAAGAATTCTGATTATGGAAACTGCGAGAATGAGAAGCAGCAGCTCATTGCACAACTGCAAAATAATTTGTTTTCATTAAACTGCCTACAAATAATCTACTAACATTAATAAAATTTAAATAAGATCACTGAGGAGACAAATACTCTCTGAAAAGAACTTTTGTTACAAGAAAAGTCAAATTCAGAGACAATTTCAATATATACTAGAAAAAAACAATTTCAAAGTTGCTTCAGCTTTACTGGAAGACTTTCCTGCACGCTATTGATGTAGATAATGTTTGACTGGATGTTTTGAATTAGACTTCATTTTTCATCAAGGCTATTTTCAGTAATCCATAATCTTCGCAATGAAGATGGAATTTATCTGGGAAGAAGTACTTTGCTTGTAAAATTACCTGGATTTTTTGAGGCTTCAGACATTATTTAAATTAGTAGGTCTATATTTTAAAACTCATAAAGATATCTAGTAAATTTATTTGAAAATCCAGGCAATGTCAAGTAACCATCTTCAAATGAAAAGAGGAGTTTAATTTTCTACTGAAATAAATTATGATTTTTTTTAAAATTGTATGATGAGGTCGTAATGTAGTAATGATATTTATTGTTCTTTGGCAACTATTACTCCCAGAAAATGTATACAGTCTTGGGAGGGAAAGCAAAGGGGACTAAATTAGCATATGGAAACCTGACTTTCTGGGCATGCATTGTTTTGCTTATATGAATATGTAGACATAACACATTTCATCTTGAAACTGACGTACAAATTTAAACCCCTTATATTTCCAATAAATGTGTTAGTAATTTGCTTTTGTCATATTTATTGTTAGGCAGTAAAGAAGAATTTGAGCCAATGAAGTATTTTTTGATTGATCTGAGAATTTGTATTAGAATTTACCTAAAACAGATACCTGAAAGCACAGAATTATTATTATTCTTAGTCCCTTCAAATGGAAAATTAGCAGTTGACCTTCCAAATTAACAAACGCAAATTTAAAATGTCTCTCCAAATCCATATCAAGTCTCAATTTTTAACTTTGAATGTCATATATTTAAAATTATACTATCTCAGTAGTATCCAGGATGTATTTGCATGAAAAAGTTTGATTTCTTACTATGAAAATTCATTAGATGCCTTATATTGTGATTGGCAAACCTGACAAGCAGAAAATAGTGAAGATATTCAACACAATTCTGGAGTGGTTTCAGTAACACAGGGTACAGCATACACTAATTACAAGGATCCAGTTTCACATATCTATTCTAAGCATACTCCCATCCAGGCACACCTACCAGCTATACTCAGATGCTCAAAAATCACTCAAGCCAACTGTGCATCAAAAGCACAGTTACAGAATTTCTTATACTACATTAGAATTTCCAGTGGAAAACCCAGACAAGCATAGCCAGAAGTGACTCTGAATGAATAAAAGCATTACAGCATTATTATTATTAAATTAATTAGACCTAATATATCTAAATACCAGCACTTGATCACTCTTGTTCACACAGTCCCAGGACGGTTTTAACAAAAGCCAAATAGCTGTCTCCAAACTGTGCACCCACAGGTCAAGACTTACACAAGCCAATTACATTAATACAAGCCGATTCACAGAAGGTAATTTCAATATTGCCATCTTGCTTTGGAGATGGATTCATTTTATGGAAGAAGCCACATGTACCAGCTGGTCTCAAAGCCAAACAGACAAAAGCTTCAGAAACTGTTTTCAATCCTAGAATCCTATAATCCTATAATCCTAGGACGGTTTGGGTTGGAAAAGACCTCAAAGATCATGCAGTTCCTACCCCTCCTCTACCATGGTGGGTTAATATTAATATTCTCATATAGTGGCATTCAGAGGTAATAAGGACTCTGAGGAATTTGAGATAGAAAAGTTCTGGGATCCATTGTTTCCTCTTTGCAAGTCATCCTTACTGAAACAAAAAAGGCTATTAAATTAAAGAAAGCTTGGATGTCAATCTTTAACAAAGCATTTAACACCGTTATTGGTACTTCACATTCTAAAAAGTTGACTGGCCAGCTTCCTTTCCTTTCAAAGTAAAAGGCATGAAATAATCTGTCATAAAATCATGCAAAAGAGATGGATCTCTTATAATCAAGAGCAACTCCATGCTAGACTTTTACATCAAAGCAATCATCTTAAGCTTCACTTAGAAATCAGCCAGAGCACTGAGAGAAGTAATAATGTATAAAACTTCCACTTAATGAAGAAATCCACAATGGTTTTCAGCACCTAATTTTTTTTCTAAAGAACAGCATTCTCAGTAGATAAAAATTTGCTAAACACAGCTTGCAAGGCTTGAGAAAAGGGAAAGTGACTTTATAGCTGCAAGAAGATTTTGCAAAGTCCCTGAGCTGTTCCTCCTTGATGTCTATGTTCTCCATACGTTCGTGAGAAAAGGACCTGGGCACTACTCAGTGGGAGCTCTGACTGCAAGATCTGATCTGTCAGCAAAATGGGAAATGACAGCAGCAAACACACTGTCGCTATGGCAGGTAACAGTTATGCCTTTTATGACTAGACACGCCTCAGTACTCCTGGGTGAAGTGAGCAGATCCATCCCGACAACCGCAAAGCAAAGAGACAGCTGGGTAACTCTGCTGCTCTCTGAACCCCTGGACTAGGACAGACAGCACAGCCTTCACAATAAACTGCCAACCTACACCTAAAACTTGCTTAAAATCTAATCTCTTCTTCAGCTTACCTTCTTTAAGAAGATTTTGTTGCAGCCAAACTGTTTTAGAATTAAAATACACATCACTATTCTCCTTGTATGCTAATATATCATACAGTTTAGCATGGTAATTAAGTGTTACTTTGGCAAAACAGCACATGGAAAAAAAACAAAAACAAACAAACAAACAACAAACAAACAAACAACAAACAAACAAACAACAAACAAACAAACAACAAACAAACAAACAACAAACAAACAAACAACAAACAAACAAACAACAAACAAACAAACAACAAACAAACAAACAACAAACAAACAAACAAAAAAAAAAAAGAACCACCCAAAACATTTAAGTATTTCCTCTGCTTCTTAATTCATCATAGAACATTTTATGCATTCATTTTGCATTACAAAAGTGAATTATCATTGATACTCACTTTTCCAAAGAATTATAAATGATTATATGCTACATTCTGCATGATACAGAAAAAGCATTCATGACAAGGCAAAAGTCATCTAGCAGCTCAAGCAAATTGTTTGCTTCATTGAAAACTGCAGTATCACACAAACACAAAACACTATCTAATTGAAACTCTCAGTCAAAACCAGAATAATTTTGCTATGTCTGTGCAAAAGATAAATGAGTCCACATGAATCATTAAAACAGTATGATACAGTTCTGCTTGGGTCTAGTTGATATTCATCATAAATCAATAGCAGTAATCTTATTCATATACATTTAATGCAGTTGAATCCTATGAAATACAATATTTCAATATTGAGTGTATCTCAATACGATATATTTTATGCAAGTATTTTAAATGAGACACGTATGTTTCCCTTGCATTCTGTTGAATCTCAAGATAGATAATCATGATCAATAAAGTAAGATTAGCTCAACTCAATACTGAGAAATTTTCAATACCACTGTCCAGAAGATGAATATCTGGATATCAATCCAGCAGTATGACAAAGCTAAAGCACTAGAAGCCAAGCTCTAAATAAGGACAGTACCATGCTTTCTGCATTACTGCTTATGTTGTTATTGATTCCAGTGAAAGAAAAACTTTCACAGATTTATTTAGCGTCATTTCATATGTGAATTTACAAAGCATTAATTAATATATGTATTTGTGTGAACTGCCAAGTACTTTCTTAATCATCCACAATTTTTCGCTCTGTACCATTCAAAAGGTGTATTTCCTACTCTTTTTGAAAAGAAATTCCTCATATATTGTGAATATGGTCTATGAATTATATTAATATACCAACTGTACAAAACAGACAACAAACATATTTGCTTATTTTGCCTTCTAACTTTTTTCTAACTTTTTAACTTCATCCACATGAACATGTTCTAGTCATGTAAATAAGTCCCACCGAAGGGAGTTCAAGCAAATAATGTTTAATATTTTAAGGATAGGAAGACAAGTTTACAAGGTAATTGGAAATTTTATTCATGCATTAAACATGCACTCTGTCATCCTGGAACTAAAAAACTTGCCAAATATATTTGGTGTTTACCCAGCAATCTACAGAAAATCTGTGAGCAGAGATATTAAACACTGTATTACTGACATATTGACCAGCCTTCTACACCCTTTTATGAAATTTTTCAAGTGTTTGACCTTCAACTGCTGGTCATACCTAGATAATCTATGTATTTGGATAAATAGAAAATACGAATACCAAAAACCTTAATAAACAATACCCATTTCATATAATATTTTGAACACACTGCTGCCACCATTAAAATTCCATATTTGAGTGATTTTTGATAATGGAAAAATCTTGGTTTTTCAAATAATATTCCTTTTTTAATTCAAATGATTGCAGAGCTATCAATTTATATTTTTAAGTTATGTATAAATATTAGTTACCAGAATTATTAATCAACGGTGGCGGGACTTTGCCAGAGGAGCCATGGTGCTAATTTTTATTGAAGTCTCAGTGGTCTAAAAAAGGTGAGATGATGCGGACAATTTTTGTGAACCATGGATTTTAATACATGTAGTCTTACTACTTCTGTTTAAGTTTAAATAAAGCTTTACATTATCCCAGTGAAGCAAGCAAAACATAAACACCGGCTTACATGTTACAATGATTCAGCAGCTGCTCAACTGTGCATAGTGTTCTCTGTTACAATATTGAAAATGATGTCACCATGCAAAGATAAAATAATTATGGTATTTATGGAATAAACAATACATAGAGTACTCGTCATCCTTATTACACATCCCTAAGTAATAAGAGTTGCTGTGCTGTGACACTATCTATCCTCCCCCTTCCCTTTTCCTTGCAACACTAACACCACAATTTTCTCAGTACCTGCACCACAAAAGTGGTTTCACATTGAAGGTTGAGGATTATTCTTTATCCCAGCATAAAGGAGGACATGATAGTGTATATGCTTGACTGTAAAAAAGGGAGGGGGAGGTGGGCAAGCCAAGAGGAGTAGTTTTATCTGTACATCTTTATCCAGGTGCAGGCTGTTGATGACAAGCTGTGAGGGGAACCATACAATGTTTGCTTATGTAAATTCTGCTTCAAGCCCTGCTCCAGAAGGACCCACAGTTTCCCAAAGACCAGATAAACAAAAGCATTTACTTGGAAATTTCTGTAATTTCATATCTTATATTTGTCTACATAAAAATGCATTAAATTATTTAAAGACAAAAATGTAACTAGGAAACAATGCGTGTGTCTGCTATCATCAATACAGTAACTACTGCATGTTTTAAAAGTAGAATAATAGTGGAATGAATTGACAAAACTTTTTTAAACTTTTCCCCAAAAAAAAAAAAAAATTTACAAAACAGGTGTACCTGTCAATAAAGTACCTGTTTTAGATACTGGATAATTGCATAGTAATTACTAAAGACACAGTTCAATATAGCATGCCCAAATAGTTACTAAAAAGCAAAATTAGATGAGCTTTTCGGAGCTCTGGAAATCTACTTCATGTATGGAGATCTGCAACAATTGTTAGATGGCATTTTAGGGGATGACAAACATTCTAATGAATATTTTAATATTTCTGACAGAAAATCACATTTAAAGTCTGTGATATCCACTTATAAAATAGCTGTTGTATGACAAGGAATTTAATAAACACAGTTTCTTTTTCATGAAAATAGTTTTTATGTAGTTTCAGTTTACTTAGCAGTAGAATACTTTGACTATCAAATGTGATGGGACTGAAGACACTTCTCAGATTTTATAATAGAAGAACTGTCTAGTGCTATGTCTTACATAACTTGTTAACTTCTTTATTTATTTAAGAGTAGAATTGAGAAATACTGTAGATTTATATTCTCAGTTCTATACTGTTTCACTTAACAGTACTTGAGATAACTTTTATGTTCTCAGAGGAGGATGAGTGTTTCCCTTGAGTAAAATTCAAACCTAGATTAAAATCTATTAGGTTTACAGTGGCATAAAAAACATATGCTTTAGTAATGAATTTCAATATACATTCTGTTTGCAAATGAAAACAGATCAACAGTCTATAGAGTTAGCTGAACATCAATATACTTCACAATGGGTTTTTGTTTTCCGAAGGTAGCTGAGATTTAATCTAATGTCTAAGGTTGCTGGAGATTTAAGGCTTACTAGTCAAATATGGGGCTCAGTATCACAAAGATTATTTAACCTTCAATGTCTAAACGATAAAAATATCTCCAAAATCAGAGAATGAATTGAGAATTATTATTTATTTCATTAATTGGGTTATTTAAACCTTATTTTTCAGCAATCAAGCTTTTTTTTTTCCTAGTGTATATGAGGAATAATATATTTCTGCTTTAAAAAAGACTAGTGAGATTCTACCCTACCTATTTGATTCATAAAGAGAAGGTTTTAAGAAAAACACTGGGTTTTCAACTCACAACCCAGTTAAAGGATCTGGAGGACTGTATCTATAATAGGATTCAAAATATATTCTAATCACAGAGGAAATAATCACCCAGTAGGATTCAGCTCTTACTTTAATTATAGAAAGAATGCTTTTACAAGAATAGGTTGTACTGAGCCAATTATACCATCCAGCATACTTGGCTCAGTTTCACATAGATTTTCACATTATAATAAGCACTAGTTGCAGTGTCTTGATATATGCAGTCATTTGTACTTCATGATATGTGCCACAGACTATTAAGCATCCCATAGGGCCTTTAGAATTGCTGAAGGAGATGGCTTATACCAAATTACCATTAAAAATAAAAAAAATGTCGTCAATAATATTTTTATCTCAGTATGAAATATCAAAAGTCATGAAATATGTAATGTTATGGACACAAACTGGAAGAATCTCTCTAAACCTGATTTCTAAAAGAAAATATGTCTAATGTTACTTACTAAACTGATAACTAAGAAGAGACAAAATCCATTTAAAATTCATGTTCAGCACAATTAATAAAGCAATAAGCAATTCATTTTTCAGACAGAAAAAGAAAGCTCAAGGCCATCAAGAAGTATGAACTTTGGCTTTCCTTGTCTTAGGTATCCCAAGAGGATTCAGCATTGAAAGATATGAGCATGTAGGAATGTTCACCTGCCTTACATGTTACAAGTCTGAATCTCTGAGAGACTGAGTAATCGGATTTTTTTTCAGCATCCCATTTTCCTTTCTAGCTTGGCTTCTATCACGCGCTGTACGTTCACTTTCTTGTACCATGGCTCATATTCAGCATGCAGTATTATTCATACTTCTAATAAAAACCAGTATTTCAAAAACAGTCTTAATTATTTTGAAAAAAAAAATGAAAGGATAACATGTAATAATAACAAAAAGAAAGGAAGACATGACTGTTGAATTAAATAGTTGTAGCAAAATAAAGGCCAGGTGGTGTTTGGCAGATCGAGTTACAGGCAAAGGCAATAAAAAAAGGCAGAACAATAGTTACTCTTTTTCCTTTCCTCAGATTTCTATAATCTAATATGCATAACCACCACCAGTTAACCAGTTAAGTCTGTGCAGAACAGGTCATTCTGTAATACACTTGGGACTGGATGCATCCCATCAATCTTTAAAACCAGCTTATGATTCTAGCTGTGAACACATCATGTGGCTCTTGAAGCTTCATCAATGTTTGGTTTTTCGTTTCTGTGTTTGTGAAGACAAAAATGTGCATCACTTCTCAAGTTCATTCTAAAGGCACCGTCATTTGAAGCACAACCCTTGAGAAAGTAAGATGATCACCTGTCTCTTTTACACAACTCACACACTTCTAGTACTGCTTCCTGATCATATTTTGTCTCTACTTATACATGCTTGTAGGTATTCATACAAATACATAAATGTCTAATGCATGATCACTTACAGTCAACAGCAAATGGAAAGATATTCAATTCCAAATATGGTGTTCAGCTAGATTTGTTTAGCTTTTACTTAGAAGTTACAATTTATTCTATGATCATAAAGGGAATGCAGTCACTTAATCAATGTCATTGAAAATAAAAGAAAGATATCATGTATAGTAAACAGTTTACTAAAGAAAAATTGAGAAAAATTTCAGTTTACTCATTTAAGATCAGAATTTTTAAAAAATATATTTGATGAAACAAATTTTTAATTAAAAGATTAATTCTGGTTATAAGTTGAAGACTGTAATTTCAAAGAAATTAGAATAAAAATCTGGTTTGTTCTCTTTTTTATCAGCCCACCCTAGATTTGCCTCTCTATGTTCTTGTTGCAATCAAATCAGAGTTTAAAAATCACACTTTAATACAGTAATTATTTAAATAGAATATGATACTTGAAAAGAAAGCCAACAGAGAGCTAAAAGGAGACCCTCTAGAAATGTATGTTTAATAAAATGGCAGAAATAGTTAACTATGTTGCCTTAAAATTGATTTATCAACAGATTCATCAGCTTAAGCACTACGGCAGTATCAATGTGCTGGATTATTTTGCACTCCTTATAAAATGACATTGCAAATAGGACAGGTTTATGAAAGAAAAAAAGCAGAAACCTACAAGAGTTATTTTATAACTACATTATATCAGCTAAACCTTTCCTTACATATGGAATGTCTGTGTATGCAATGAGGGAGCAAAGGGGAGGAGAATGATGATGTGGCACACTCCTTCTGGTGTCCTGGAAAGAGTATTCTTCACAGACCTGAGAAAACCATCTCATTACCACTCTAAGCTTTTGCAGAGATTTACTCAAGACTAAGTCTATCCGAGTTTGGTGGAAGAAATACTTAGGGACAATTGAACAGCAGTTTAATCTGGTTAGCATCTGAAAATAATTTGCATGCTTTAAGACTTCAAAAAGCACAGGAAAGTTTTGTACTTGTGGACACTAAGAAGAATCACCTCAGAAGTGCACTGCTGATTCAAACTAAAATTGAGCTCATTGGAAAGAGATGAGATTTTCAATACATTTAAGATTTATATGCTTTACCTTTACAGATCATTTAACAGGAGTTAACAGAGGTCTTTCTGAAACCTGCATTCTACAGAACTATTCAGAAGACCTTTTGAAACCATGTGCTTTGCCATCAGCTGCCATTAGACATATTGAGAAATTAATTTCATAAGTCTACAATACTTTTTAAAGTATACAAGCATCCTTAAAAATATGTTTTAGATTCTTCATCAATGGGAAGAGTACCCAAATATCATCCACCTATCTTTTTTCTTTTTCTTTCTTTCTCTTTTTTTTTTTTTTTTTTAATTTAAATATTTCAGATCTTTTAAACTCAAATCATGGAAGCACTATTACCTACTGGAAACATATGACTGGCTCAGAAAATTCTCCTAATACTTATCATACTATTTTTGAGGAACTCAAGTGCTTTTACATTCTGCAGGATACAAAAAGAATGGCAACCTTATTGCAAGAATTACAAATTTGTGAGTAGAATATTGTCTGTTTTTCATCTATATGACACCGTTTTTTACACACTTGCCCTTTATATGGCTGGGTAGAAATAGCATTACTAATTAGTAGAAAAAAAATCTTCACTAAGAACTCAAAAGACTTACTCCTCTTTGTTCTCCTTTGAAAAGATACGTGATAATTTTGTATTTAAAAGTAACAGTGAAAAGAGCAAAATATGCCCATTAAAGTTTAATGCAGAAATTTTCCTACACTAGGGAGTGTTTGGATATGAGATGTCATACTGATTCCATCAAGTGACATAGTTAACTACTTGGACACAGAGATGCTAAGCAGAACCCATATGGTATACAGGCCATGTACTCATTCTCTCAGAGAAATTAATTTAATCTCTTTGAAAGAGTGGATGAAATCTGAAATTTGGCTGCTTAAAACCAGAACAACTAGATGTTTCCACACTATTTATTGCAGCCTTACTAAAGAGTTCCCCTACAACTTGGACTACCCCAGTTGTGGCTGGCAAATGTTTTGGCCTGGGTTGTAGATAGGTTGCCTTTAGGCTTTTGAGTGGACAGGTCACGTGTGTGTAACACTTCAGCTTGAATGCTCCACAGCATAACAGCTATCCCATACTGCTAAACATCTCAAAAAACCACAAGTCTCTATAAACTCATCCTTTAGGTTTTCTGTACATCACACTTGACTATCATACAGGTAGGTAATTAGTCAAGCTTTCTTTCCATGGATTTTTATTCCTAGATTTCTTTAATGAAAAGGACTAGAAAAATCCTTTATTGCTCCCAAGCTGGCCAGATAAACCAGCAACTCCTATATAGCTCTCCTCCACAGATTGCAGGTCAGGTCCCCAGTAGTGTTAATTCTTGAGATTTGGCCTGGCTGTTCCTAGTAAAGTGATCCAAGTTTCCCAGTGCTCTGCTAACTAGAGAGGTGCCCACAGAAGTGAAGACAGAAAACCAGCACAGCCTCCCCAGTACCTAGAGATGCACAACACACTCAGGTTGTCCAGATCTGACCTGAGGAGTCATCTGCAGTGTTGTGGTTTCGAAATGGTGTTCCCCACCTTAGTACTCCCACTAAAAAGACCATGAACCTCTCCCCTTCCCCCTGAGTGGGAGGCAGAGAAGACAGAGATCAAGGATTGAAATAAGAACAATTTACTGGAAACAGTAATGAGATAAGAAAACAAACAGTAACAGCAACAATATTATGACAAAAATATACAAAAAGAAGTAATTCACACGCAAAAGTACTCACCACGGACCCCAGACAAGTACCTATGGTGGCCAGGTTTCCCAGAGCACCACTCTTTGCTCCACTGGAAAACCATGCCTTTCTTCTCAGAAGTCAGAGTTCCTTATCCCCACTCCTAGCAACTGATGTGAGGTGCTAGAGAATAATGTCCTATCCATGTCCACAGGGCTCCAGGCTCTGCCTCCTCGTGGCTACTGAAAAAATTAACTCTGTCCTGGACAGAATCAGGACATGTAGTCTTAAGGTCACATTACTGCATCTGGATGAGTTGGACATACTCATTCTTTATCTTGATGTAAATCATTGGAAAAAAGTACTTGTCCAAATGCCAAATATTGTACATCAAGGACATAAGAGCCCTATGACCTTTGTGACTGAGCAATGTCTTCTCAGTAGACCACAATCTGTCTGGGTTGAAGATTAAAGGATTTGAACTAGAACTAGCAAGTCACATGGTGAGGGCTGGTGTGTCTGAGTGTTGCAAAAGACATCTGCTGCCACTACACTGTCATATCTTTAGTTTTACTCTGACTGAATAATCAATACTACTTTGAAACCTTTTTGGGAGCTGTAATAATGTTACTTTTGAAGAATTACCCATATACTTTGCAGAGTGATTGTTGCATTTATCATGAGGTTTCTACATACTCTGTATTTTTAGAACAGAAAATAAATAGCTTAACTGATCAAGTTTTAAGAGCTCTCAAGTGCATTTTATTTGATGTGACTAGGTCAGATCCTGCTCTCAACTCTGTTTTCGTTCATGGAGGTTTGTACCTAGCTTGTTGAAATTGCTTGAAGAAATTTGATAGGGGAAAAAAAAAAAGAACTTACAGTTTAGTACAGGTATTCAATTCAGATACAGGTACACAATTTTGCAGATAAAATTCTATCAAATTCCAATAATACTGTCACTATCTAGCTAGGAAACTCACAGAAAAAAATATTGTAGTGACAGCCCTGTCCTGTGGCAGTTGTAAGTATCACAAAAACTGTGAAAAAAGTTACCAAGTCCAAGCCTCTTGGTGGTGTTACCTTGGTTTACATCATTGTAAAGGCAATTAGAATCAAGCCATGTCACTACAAAGTGAAAAATTACAGTGAAATCCAAAGGACCTTAATAGTCTCTGTGACCATAGAGGTTAAACAATGTTAAATTAACCCTCAGAGTGTAAGTACTCTTCTAAAAAGAAGAAGCTTTAGACATTAAAAAGAGGGCACAGAAATAAATACTAATATGAGGTACTGCAAGCTTTTCAGTATGTATCAGTCTATAACTACTCAGAAAAAAAGCACCATCAAGATGACTTAAATCCTTCATGTTAAGAGTATCTAATACTGTTACAATTTATTCAAAGTATTTATAGCAGATGACATAATTCCTAAGAACTAAAAAATGCTCTAGGAACTTTCAAAGCCAAGAGAAATTATTCTTCCTTTCTTTGGTTCAGTCATAACCGCTTCAATCTTCACACTAAAAGGAGAGTCAGATAAAAAACTTTTTGGAAAATTAATACAAAATGCAAAATCCAGCATGAAAACATAGCAGGATGTAATCAAGTGTTCAGTGATCAAATGAGCACCCTAGTTACTGCTTGCTGATTAAAGTTAATCGAAATGTAAATAAAGAAATAATAAGTGGTTTGAGCATTCAGGTGAGCAAAGCCCATGGTATGCAGGGGACTGTGACAGTAAGTAATGCTCAGAATGCTCCAGCATGTAAAACAGGAAGGTGGAAATAAGGCTGTTATGTGTGTGCTGCTGTTTGTGTAAGCAGCATTTACCTGTTCTCTAAACCATGGACTTCCTACCCAATGACCATGATTCTCAGCTTCCTTGTTATACCATGTGTGATCTCTCCATTTGCAAGAATGAACTCAACAAGAGATCTTCTTATACCCACCCACAGAAGGTCTAAAATAGGGAAAAGTAAAGTTTATTGCTAAGATTATTTGGATGATGTTTGCCTATCTCATACCTCTATGTATTCACTGAAATTCTTATAGTGCCCCATATTCAGAATTTTTACCAAATGTTGCCATTGTTCATTATGTAATTTTTTCTTAGTTCACTTCCTAAAACTACAGTTTTTTAATTAAATTTAATTACAATAAGTCCTTTAAAGAACTAAACCCATATAAACTTAAGGAAATACCCCCATGGCAGACTAAAATGTTCTATATCTGATGTTATACATTTCCATTTAGTTATGTATTCAAAAGTAACAATTATTCTGCAAGAGAGACAGCAAAAATAAGCTACAGTGCTACAAAAAGTCTTTTTCTCAACAAAAACAGTGTAATACAAATGTCTTCAATGCTTTCCAAATATAACTGCTTATATTATGAAATTAGCATAGAAATTAATTACTTTTAAACTATGCTAGTGCTATTCTGTATTACCTGTTATATATTATAAAGACCTTCCATTTGGTCTTATTATTGTATAGGCTTATTTTTGAAGATCCTGGCATTCTAGGCTTTTTGGGGATTTTGTGTGGTTGGTTAGGTTGTTATTTCTCTAGCTCATGCTTTGTTTCATTTACATTGTATTAGGACCATATATTTTTTGCAATCCTGAAGTTCATTAATGTAGATGAATTGATGGGAAAAAACCCAAGCTTGAAAGCTATAAAGGTCAAGCAGAATAACTATTTCATTGAAAATGAAGCTCTAACTTCAAATAAAATAATCATTAAAACAGTCAAGTATTAGTAATAAACTTGAGATGCTCCAGTACTAGCTTCTTTCAATAAACAGACCCAGTAGAAACATTCTTTCATAAACTTAGTGCAGTATAACCCCTATATATGCCGACATACATTGAAATACTTAGGGACATTATTTGGAAAGGAAGATCTTTCCAAGTACTATTAAATTAACACTGCATCTTACTTTATGTCTTTACACCATACTGCTAACACAAAAAGCCCACACCGAATAAGACAATTTTTATGAGGACTGTCCCCAAACTGGACTGTAGGTATTTTGAGCTAAAGATGCCACAAAGGAAACAGTTGATACTGAAAAGTAACTCAGCCAAGAGATTGAGTCTCATTATTTGATTTATTTGATTATCTATTTACATGTACGTTTTTACACTTTTCCCTAGGTTTACTGGAAGTGTTAGAGGCTTGTAATTTTACACCTGTCCATCATAAAGTGGGACCAAGAGTATATTCTTCAGACATCACTGAAGAGATAATAAGAATTATAAGAATTTCTGACCTTGGCTAGATTCATTTCAGAAACTCCCTTTAACTTCTTTTGAAAGGGTTGGCTTTATTCTGATTCATTGTGAAATAACAGTGGAGGTGAAAGGTTCTTTAACACATTTCCACTCCTGGATTCGTTCAGCCCTACTATTACTTCTTTTCTGTCTTTTCTCAGTGAATTTAGAGTTCATCAAAGTATAAGACTAACAGCACTGACCGAGTTAAACAGTGGATCCAGGCTGTGCAAGTTTCTTACTCCATCTCTACTAATTCACTCTTTTCTCTTGACCTGCAAAATATCTTGTTATTCTACTCCTTGGCCTCTCGTGTGCAGAGACTGCCAATCATATCACATTTGCAGTGTTTTTTATAGGCTGGGAAAAAAAATCAAGATGAGGTGAGACTACCCAACTAATTTTTCTGCAAGGTCTGCTGTGAAGAAAGTGAATTTTTCTTTTTTAATTGGCTCCACACACTGGAAATGATAACAAGTTCCTGTGATTTTTTTCATTCAAATTGTAGATTTCTTCTTTTTCATTAAAAAAAAAAA